>CAUYQU010055770.1:0-12606 GCA_963574635.1 Cheracebus regulus
ATAGCAGCCGAGTTTTAACAACCAATAGCAGTCAAGCTTTAACAACCAATAGCAGGCAAATAATTCCAACCAATAACAAGCCAAGTCCTAGGTCAAGGCTTGTAACTTACTCAATAGCAGTCTTGCTCTCCCACAACCAATCGAGCTGTTTCACTCCCTATAAAAACTCCCTGTCTAAAAATAGACTCACTGTCTAAAAATAGACTCACTATTAAAACTCCCTGTCTAAAACTAGACTCACTCCCTTTAAAACCCCCTGTCTGAGAGGAGTCTGTGTGACTTTTCCGGCCCCTCCTGTCTGGACCACAGAACCTCACCCGGGAGCCTGAATAAATTCCCTTGCATTGGATTATTTTGGTGCTGGCCTCAGTTTCTTCATTTTATCTTCGGAAACAAACCTTACAGTACCAATACCATGTTGTTTTGGTTACTGTAGACTTATAGTATAGTTTGAAACCAGGTAGTGTGATGCCTCCAGCTTTGCTCTTTTTGTTTAAGAGTGCCTTTGCTATATGTGCTCTTTTTTGGTTCCATATGAAATTTAAAGTAGTTTTTCCTAATTTTGTGAAGAAAATCATGGCATCTGGATGGGGATAGCATTGAATCTATGTTTCTTTGAGTACTATGGTCATTTTCACAACATTGATTATTCCTATCCATGAGTATGGAAAGTTTTTCCATTGTTTCCTCTCTTATTTCCTTGATCAGTAGTTTGCAGTTCTTGAAGAAGTCCTTGACATCCCTTGAAAGTTGTATTTCTAGGTATTTTGCTCTCTTTGTAGCAATTGTAAATGAGAGTTCAGTCATGATTTGGCTCTATGTTGTTATTGGTGTATAGGAATGCTTGTGATTTTTGAACATTGATTTTGTGTCCAGAGACTTTGCTGAAGTTGCTTGTCAGCTTAAGGAGATTTTGGGCTGAGATGATGCAGTCTTCCAAATACACAGTCATGCCATCTGTAAACAGAGACAATTTGATTTCCTCTCTTCCTATTTGAATACCCTTTATTTCTTTCTCTTGCCTGATTTCCCTGGCCAGAACCTCCAATGTTATGTTGACTAGAAGAGGGCATCCTTGTCTTGTGCTGGTTTTCAAAGGGAAAGTTTCCAGGCATTGCCCATTCAGTACACCAGCTTTGAGTTTGTCGTAAATATGTCTTATTACTTTGAGATACATTCCATCAATACCTAGTTTATTGAGAGTTTTAGCATGAAGGGTGCTGAATTTTACCAAAAGCCTTTTATGCATCTATTGGGATAGTCATGTGGTTTTTGTCATTGGTTTTGTTTATGTGATGGATTATGTTTATTGATTTGTGTATGTTGAACCAGCCTTGCAACCCAGGAATGAAGCCAACTTGATCGTGGTAGATAAGCTTTTGGATGTGCTGCTAGATTTGGCTGGACAGTATTTTATTGAGGATGTTTGAATCAATGTTCATCAGGGATATTGGCCTGAAATTTTCTTTTTTTATTGTATCTCTGCCAGATTTTTGTATCAGGATAAAGCTGGTTTCTAAGTGCCCACAGGAGAAAGTGGGAAAGATCTAAAATCGACACCCTAACATCACAGTTAAAAGAATTAGGGAAGAACGAACAAACAAATTTAAAAGCTAGCAGAAGACAATAAATAAGAGCAGAACTGAAAGAGGTAGAGACATGAAAAACCCTTCAAAAATCAATGAATACAGGAGCTGTTTTTTTTAAAGATTAACAAAATAGATATACCACTAGCCAGACTAATAGAGAATAAAAAGGAAAATAATCAAATAGACACAATAAAAAATGATAAAGGAGACACTGATCCCACAGAAATACAAACTACCATCAAAGAATACACAAACACCTCTTCATAAATAAACTAGAAAATCTAGAAGAAATGGATAAATTCTTGGACACATACACTCTCCTAAGACTAAACCAGGAAGAAGTCTTAGACCAGTAACAAGTTCTGAAATTGACACAGCAATTAATAGCCTATCAACCAAAAAAAGTCCAGGACCAGATGGATTCACAGCCAAATTCTTCCAGAGGTGCAAAGAGGAAAAGGTACCATTCCTTCTGAAACTATTCTAAACAATAAAAAAAGAGGGAGTCCTCCCTAACTCATTTTATGAGGGCAACATTATTCTAACACTGAAACCTGGCAGAGACAGAATTTGTTCTTTTAAGCAATTGATTAGCCTTAATTTTAGTATGGTGCCCTCACTCAGAATCAAAAGACTGGACCATTATAATAATCACACTCTCCCCTAACTCACTATTTTTAAGATTAATCACATTCACGTTTCTTTTATTTGACTATTTCTAAAGGAGATTTTGTTTTAGAGACTGCTGTACTGCAAATGTTTTCTTTTCCATCCTATGAATGTTGCTGGAAATCTCCTGTATTTGTTATTTATTTATTTAATTTGCTTTGTTTTATAGTTTACAAAAGGGTCATTGTAATATGGTATGAAGTTTGTATTCTTCAACAAAACTTAAGTCACTAGTTATTCTCTAATACTATAATTGTCAATGATTATGTCTTGTACATAAACCTGGTAATTTTCACTTGTTTCCATGTTTATAAAACACATAAAAGACGATCAATTTCTGTTCTACTGTGCAACAGACCTTGGAAATTGCTTAAATAACTTTCTGTTGATACCTTGGGTGATAATCACTAATGGCTTATATAACTTGCAAATGATTCAAATAATTTTATTCCACAAATATTTAGCAAAATAGTAGCAAAAATGTGACTTGGCTTAAAACTGTCACTTATTTATTGAGGGCATTGCATAACTTAAGCTAATTATGATTGTTAGTTTTAGATAAATGCATTAGTAGGCTTCCCTTTGGCTCTTAAAATGAATGTTTCTCAAATCAACTTACCATAGAAAACTTTAAATGATCCTATTTTGAAATATCAAAACACAAAATATACTTTACTCACCTGCAAAGGTAATTTCTCTTTGATTTATCGTATTTATACTGAAAGATGGAATGGGATGATGTAACATGGGCACCAGTCATCAATGAAATAAAATTTAACTCAAAAATGTTCACTTAATTTTAGAGGCATTTGTGAAAATACTATAAAAGTGAACTTTTGAAATTTAAAGGAATGCTTCCAATTAAATAAGTGACTTTACCTTGTATCAGAAACACCTAGTAAAAGCTTTGCTTTTTGCACTGATAGGACCACATCTAGATGCTCAACTCTAAGATGTCACAGCATTAATCGCAAAAGCTGATCTGAAGCAGAGAGATTAGGGATTACTAAAGTAGTATAAATCATTTAAGAGTGTTGTCTGAAGGCCATATTTGTTTCTCTTAATTTTTTATTACTTTTCTGTACAGTCAAAGGACATCTGCAAACGGTCTTGAAAAGATGAGATGTACAAGTAATTTTTGTTGAAGTGAACATACATTGTTTATTACTAGTAATAAATTTTCAAGATCACTGCCTTAGCTGGTTCCCACCAAAGAAGAGTAATTTACTAAACTGACTTTTGTTATATTTAAAAAATATAATGACTGTTTGAAGGAGAGTTGCATTTTAAATGTTGGTGCCAAGGCCAAGATAATTATTTGCCTCAAAGAATAACTAGAATAGAAGAATTATAGGCATATTTAAAATAGAAAAGGTGTTTAATAATTGTGATTTTAAATATTTAAAAATTAGAAAAACATTTGGAAGAAATTCAAACATTCCTATAATTTCACTAACCAGAGATATACCCTGGTGTTATTTTGGAATATTTTTTTTCTATTTATATATTGATGATTGCTACTTTTTGTTATTTATTTAGAAAAGAGTAAAAAATAATATATAAGTGTTTTTCTTGTTTTAAGGGCTCCTGTCTAAGACTCCCTAAATACTGATAGACTGCCACTAAACACTCATCCACCAGAAAAAAATAGACATTTTAAGGCAATTAAACCTTTAAGGTTCATATTTCTGCTCAAGATATAAGACAGTCTATTAATCTCTCTTTTCCTGCAATATCTTCATCTTAACTTCTCTTTACTTCCCCTTCCATAACCCTAAACTTAATGCTCTTGAACCTTCAAAATTATTTCTTTGCATTGTGTTCTCTGAAACAACAACGACAACACACACACACACACACACACACACACACACACACACACACACACACACACACACACAACCAAACAAAAAACAAACAGCAGCTCTGGCATCTTTCAGTTCTGAACAAGAGGTCATAAATGGGAGGTGTTTCTCCCCTAGAGAAATGCAACCTTGAAGGATTCAAATACAAGTTGTATATTCTCTGGCTTGAAAATTGAGATGAAGTGTTTGCTAAATCTCAAATGCCACTTTTACTACTTTATGTTCCAGTGTGGTTCAGGCTTTCTGAATATTTATGGATTGGTGCCACTAAATATCCATGTCTCCCTTCCTACTGGGCTCTAAATTCTGCTCGGCAATCCATCTTCATTTTCCTGCACATTCTGCTGTCAGACTCTCCATGGAAAATATTTCATTATTTTTCTACTTTCCTCAAACCTTAGATTTCATTTTTTCTCCTCTTGTGCTTATAAGATACCTCACTTCCAACCTTAGACAGTACCATATAGAAATAACGTTTATATTTTGATGTGAAACCTAGGAACTGAACATAAACAAATTCCTTCTCCCTTCTCTCTTTTTTTTAATCAAAGTGGAAAATGTTGGCTCTGTTTGCATTCAGATTTCCTGCACTTCCAATGTTGTATACACATATGCTGTTGATTATTATCCATTTCTTCCTCTCTTCTGGCATGTTCTCATGACCTTCAAATATCTTAAAGTTATTTTTAATTGAAAAAATATTGCTTTATTGTAACTTTTCTGATGCCATGCTCCCCATTTCTCTGTTAAAACAAGCTCCACTGTCTCCATATCTTTATTTCCTACTCATGCTTCCACTTGAAACAATCTGACTTCTGCCTGTGCTCTTCCACTGAAGCATCTCTAAGCTATCCAGTAACTTTCCTATTGAGGATTCTCATCATTTAATTTTAGCTTACTTGGCTTCTCCATATTTTTTGGCACTTTTTTTTCTTGAATCCATCTGCTTGTCCTGTCTCACTCTGCAAACTCCTGATATTTTTTTTCTGTCCCTGTAGTCACTACTTCTCAGATATTCTGTATAGATATCTTCTTATTTAATATATTTTCCAAGAACACATCTTCCACTAAATTTTTCCTCTATGCTCCTTGTCCCTGGGTGACATACTAAGACTAACCACTATCTGCTAACATGTCAGATCTCCTCCTAGAGACTCATACTCATCCATGAGAATGTCCAGGAGCTGAAGTCTATAACAGGAACTGGATGTCTCAGAGGCCCTTCAAACTCAGCTTGCTTACAATTGGATTCCCTGTCATTATATAAAACTTATTTTTCTTTCTATGTTACCTACTTCATCCTGAAAATTTTTCTTGACTCCAGCACAATGACTCAAGAAATCTCGTAGATTCTAATTCCAAACATGGTATGCCTGCATTCACTTGTCTCCACCTCTATAGCTATTAGGATGGTTCAAGGGTACATTTTTTCTACCCTATACCAACAATCTGTTAACTGATAACTCTGGCCCTCTGTCTTGCTTCCTTCCAAGCCATCTACCACACTCTAATAAGCCTGATATTTCAAAAACACAAATCTGCTTGCCTGAACAGGAAATCTAAATCCTTTCAACAACTTTCACTTGCTCATATAATGAATGCCTTAACATGCATGATCAGACTCCATCTTACGTCTCCAACCTCATTTCTCACAAGCTTTTCCTGTACACACAAACACCATGTGTGCACATGCACACCACACCCGCACACACACACACACACACTCCACATCATACATTTCTTTCAAATATTACTGGATTCCAATTTCTACTTAATCCTTGGTAAACTGGTGTCATTATTCTGTTTATCTGTAGGATTTTGAATAATCTGTTCTCTCATATCAATACAATTATCTACTTTTATCCTTCCCTTTCTGTTGGTCATCATTCTTATCTATGTCAATCAGAACTTAGATATGTTACAATAGCTCTTAAAGGTCTATAGCAACAACAATTTATTTAGGTGATTTATATATAAACTTTTTAAGACATCACTGTCACTCACTTTCAATGCCTCAAACAAGTCATACAGCTATTTCTAAACTCAAGGGAGAGTAAGGATTGGCATGAGGAAGTACAATACTACCAAATACAAAGGAAAAAGATAACTAGGTTATTTGTGAAAAGTATCCAAAAGAAAACACAGAAAACTTATGAGCAGCCCTAAGGACACGCATATAGTTTCAACTTCAATAGTACTTCATCAGAGAGTTGCCAACATGAACCCCTGCCAGGTCCTAGATAGCTACCTGAGTACTTCCATATTAAAAGTTCTTCATCATATAATTTATGGAAATGCATTGTATGCACTGTAGTTTTGAAAAATTGTTTTAGAGACAAGATCCCACTCTGTACCCAGGCTGGAATGCAGTGATGCCTTCATAGATAACCTTTGCCTCAAACTCCTAAGCTCAAGCAATTTACCCACCTCAACCTCCCCAGGAGCTGTGACTGTAGGCATGAACCACCACATCTGGCTAATTTTTGTTGTTGTTGTAGAGACAGGGTCTTGCTATGTTGCCCAGGCTGGTCTCAAACTCCTGGCCTCAAGCAATCTTCCTACCTCAGATTTCCAAAGTGCTAGAAATACAGGTATGAGTCACTGTACCTGGCCTGTAATTTCTTCATTATTTATTTGCCTCTACTACTAGACTATAAGTTTTGAAAGGCAAGCTGTTTGTCAGTCACGTTATTTTAGCATTTAGCAAAATAGTTGACACATGTAGGATACCCCAAAATATTCATTGCAGCAAAATAATTGCTAACGTATACTATTTTAAATTATCACAAGATAGGAAGTATAATATAAAAGTTTACATTAGTCTTTAATTTAATGGATTGCAATAAACCATTAACCAAAACACAATAGACAGACTTATAGCATCCAATCAAGACCATTAAAGATTTTTAAATTTTGTATTATAAAACTTGAACTAAAAATCAGATAGTTCTGGAATGGTCCATAAAACTAATTGAAGGACTATAAATTTAGGAAAATGTTTTCTAAACTATAACTAACAGAATTATACTTCTTGTTAATATCATTATAAAATAATCCACTTTGGAGATTGCCTTCTATTGCATTTTCACTTTTATGTACCTGAATTGATATTTAATGGTAGAATCCATTAGGATTTGGATGCATGACCTCAATAACACAAACAATAATATGTGGCTCTTGTTCTATCTGGAAATGATTATATTGGTTAATAATTGCTAAAAAAAAATAGCAAGTTTGTATCAATTATATTTTATAGAAATAATTGAATTTTATAACTATTCTCTAAAATTTTAAATAACAATTTAAAATAGGTCCATTAGGTAAATTTATTTAAAAACTGAGGCCAGGCATGGTGGCTTATGCCTGTAATCTCAGCACTTTGGGATGCCAAGGCAGGTGGATCCCAAGGTCAGGCGTTCAAGATCAGGCTGGTCAACATGGTGAAACCCTATCTGTACTAAAAATACAAAAAAAATTGCCAGGCATGGTGGCAGGTGCCTGTAATCCCAACTACTCAGGAGGCTGAGGAAGGAGAATCGATTGAATCCAGAAGGCTGAGGTTGTAGTGAGCAGAGATAGTGCCACTGCACTCCAGCCTGGGTGACAGAGTGAGATTCGCTCTAAAAATAAAAAAATAAAAAATAAATAAAACAGATGTATATCATATGGCTACCAACCTGGAAAACCATCAAGTGTCTAAAATTTAGCAGTTTTCGAAATGTCATTTGGGACGTCTTAAGTTTGAGTGAGACAATTTAATGGGTGTCAACTATTGATTATTGATGAATCTAAATTATCTATACTTATATATGATAATATCAGGAAAAGCAGTGTATCTGGACCACAAGAACTTGGTTCTCTAGAGAAATTCCTTTATCAACAAAATGTAATGTTATGTATAATTCTATGTAGAAGAATAGCAATTTTGAATCAATATTTTTTGCAGACATTGAAAGTTTAGGAAATTTATTATTTTTAAGCTCTTTATCCTGTAAAATTCATATTTTAGTTATTAAAGTGTTTTATATCATAAATAGAATTTATTTACTACATGGCAATCATTCATATAATCACAATTTTTATTAGTCATAGATAATTAACGTCCATATCACTTAACAGATTTTTTGTCTCCCCTCCCTAAAGCAAAGATGATGTTCAAAATATTACTTCATTACTGAGAAAGACGTTACTGTCTTCTAACATGGCTAAGAAATACAGGAAGAAAACGTTTTCTAATAGTAAACCACTGAATTTCCTAGGCTGACCCATCGACAGTATGGATTAGGCAGTCCTCTACTCATCCCTTTCTGCATAGTAGGGTGACTGGGGACCTGAAAGAAAATTTGCATCCAGAGCCATTTATCCTGGAAGGCAAGAGCCATGGTCTGAGCATAAGATGAAGTGCTGTTCTATTATACCTGCATGAAGTTGCAAAGTCCATACATAAATGGTGACCCAATGGTAGCTGAAGCAAAGACAGTTGAAATAAATAATCAGAAATTACCTAAATGGGTACATGCAAAGTGTCTATTTTAGCCCAGATGAAAGTTGGTGTTTAATTGTCTATTTATGATTCAAAAATTACATTGAATCTCACGAACTGTTAAGATATTTTTTAGTTTATTGAATTGTATAGAGTAGAAATTAATAATCACTTGTCTATCTGTTGAAAAACACATATTGAAATGGCCCTATATATTTTAGTTTCTGGAACTGATGGAGCTCTTTTCCTTTAAGAAACTAGAATATAATTGGGAAGACAATGCATGCCAATTTATATGTATTTTAATTTGGTAGTGCTACTTTTTCATAATAGGAGTTTCAATTTTTTTCTTTAGTCATCAAGTTGACAAGATACTTGACTTCTTGTGCCTAGTTCTTATATGTTAAGTTTTTCTTTCCTAAATCCAGAGCCATATGGAATTTTCCCCCTCCTGATTCAAAAAAAGCAAACTCAGCAACTCAAATAATTAAAATACAGTAATCAAGTCACAAATAACACAGAGCTGAGTATGCGGAGTGGATTAAATCCCACCAGAGTTCCATTGAAACCAGAAAAGCTCAGTGTCCCTTTCCACAACATAGCAGTACAGAATTTTTGCATTTCTTATTTCTATTCCAGTTTTAGTAGATTTTTCATTCTTCCTCAATCTCACAATACACTTGAGTGAATGAAAACATTTTTAGTGGATGAGTTGTTTCATGTGTTCAAGACTTCACTGTGGATTCTCTTCACAATTTTACAATATGCTTTGGGAAGCTAGTTCCTAGGGGTGAGAAGACTTTTATTTTTTCATAGCTTCACTGAAATGAGGACTCTGATTGACAAATGATTCTTTCTTTGTATTGACAGTTGCCTTATAGCAGTAAATATGATAGAAGAAGCCATCAATATGAACATCTGTATGAATAGCATTTACTTTTCTGAGGTGCCACTGGACAAGTAGGTTTCAGACTACAGAACCAGCTGCTGCTCTTCTCTTTGGCCTTTTTTTTGTAGGAAACAAAGAAAATTAGGTTGTTCTCTCTCTCTCTGTCTCTCTCTCTCTCTTTTTGCCCACCTCATTGCTCCTATCTTACTCTTTATTTGCCCTTCATGGATAGAAAAATATGTCAACATCTTCAAGCCTAGGAAACAGAACAACAAAAAAATGGACAGAACAAGGAAAGGAGAGGTAAAAGAAAAGAGAGAGGAGTAGGAAGGCCTAAATGCATTATGGTGGGGTGCACGCTGGATGTTTAGATGAACTAGGTTTGGTTGTGTCACCAAATTTTGCATGTCTTTGCATATTTGATTAAAGTCAAGTTTGAATATGCCCATCTGATTTCAGGTATATATTAATTTGGGAGAAAGTTTATTATATATATGGATTTTTATCTCTGTCATCCTCTTTGACGTGAAGTGTGTAAAGTATATTTCCAGTGTATTTCAGGAGTGGAATAACAATATGGTCTCACCAGGTATTTCTCACATTACTAGAATATTTGAAAGTTGTAGCATGTGGCTAGTCCCCAAACTTATACCCATAAAAATAGTCAGTCTACCAGGATTTAAAATATCCCACTTACATGAATATAAAGAAGATGTATGTTATTTAATCTGTTGGGTGTTTTCTGTAGTGTTAGATGGCCAATAAGCATATTTGTCAATCAAGACTGCACACTTAATCTTTTCCCTTGGCATATTAATATAATCTTCCTCTGAAATCAGAGAGTGTGAATTAAAAACAATTTTGTTTGAGGGTCTTTTCTACAATTTTCTCTCCAATACTTCTAAAACAAAAGCACAGGAAAAAAATGAAAATGCTAATGCTTTCTTAAAAATATAACATTCAAATTATGTTGAACATAGCATTTTTTGATAAATTTTACATGTAGAAGTCCATATTATCATTTAGTTTTTCTTATAGATTGACATGATTTTATATATATACTTCATGAAAAATTTACTACTAAATTATTTGTATGTATGTGTAGATGCATTTTTGTAAATCTGGTACAAAATCAGAATAAAATGTTTGGCATAGAATGAGTGTAAGTGTTTAGTATGCACTGTAAGCTTGCTTACCATGAATTACAGAGTAACTTGTAGGTAAAGTAATAAATATATCTAGCTATTGAATATTGAAAAGTGTTTTCAACTGGAATAGAGTTAATCTAAGCCAGGCATTACAAGTGAGAATCTTTGCATTAATTCACTTCCAGGATTATGAAATATGAGAACACAACTCCAAATAGTTGAAAATGTCATAAACCAAAATGTGATGCTAAAATAATAACTTGTTGTAAGACTCAACTAGGAATGTCATTGACGTTTTGTAGACAGTGTTTTTTCTTCCCAATTCAGACCATTTTTTACTGAAAAGATGAAAACAAATAATCAAGCAGAAGACATAAGTAAAATATTAATTTAACAAAGTAAAGATATGTGTGCTAATAAATCTCTGATTTTGGAAATAGATTGGATAACATTTACACATCTTTAAGAGCTTAAACCAAACTATATGACTTTAATTTAAGAAATATCATATGTAAAATCCTGGATGATTACTTTAAAATATTGATAAATACCAAGCATCTAGGCTATAGCTTAAGTAAACAAGGGACATAAGGACTTTGACAATCTTAGCTCAAATACTTTTGACCTGTATCTACACATGACATCTTTTTAAAATTTTCTTTAGAAATGCGATTTATGAAGAATCTATATACTCTTTTCAAGTGATTGCATAGGGGCCTCTAAATCTTTCCCTCAGTTTTTCAAGCTGGCTATTATTATTACTCTTTGTAACAGATAAGAAAATGAAACTAAGCCTTTAAATAATTGACTTCTCTAAAAGAGGGAATTGGCTTGCATCCAGACACCTATGATTGTATGTCCTTTTTCTTGTTTTTGTTTTTAATTTCTTCTTTTCCAAATTTGATGCCGCCTATTTCCTTTATATATATATTTTCTTATAATAATTTTTTTTAATCGTACTTTAGGTTTGGGGTACATGTGTAGATCATGCAGGTTTGTTGCATAGATATTTACATGGCTAGGTGGTTTGATGCCTCCATCCCCTCATCAACTACATCTGGCATTTGTCCCCATGTCATTCTTCCCCAACCTACCCATCCCTGCTGTCCCTCCCCTAAACCTCCTGCAACAGACCCCAGTGTGTGATCCTCCCCTCCTTGTGTCCATGTGTACTCATTGTTCAACACCCACCTATGAGTAAGAACATGTGGTGTTTGATTTTCTGTTTTGATGTCAGTTTGCTGAGAATGATGGTTTCCAGATTCATCCATGTCCCTACAAAGGCCATGAACTCATCTTTTTTATGATTTCATAGTAACCCATGGTGTATATGTGCCACATTTTCCATGTCCAGTCTATCAATGCTATTCCTATCAAGCTACCAATGACCTTCTTCACAGAACTGGAAAAAAAAAAAACACCTTAAACTTCATATGGAACCAAAAGAGAGCCTGCATAGGCAAGTCAATCCTAAGCAAAAAGAACAAAGCTGGAGGCATCAACCTACCTGACTTCAAACTATACTATAGAGCTACAGTAATCAAAACAGCCTGGTACTGGTACCAAAACAGAGATATAGACCAATGGAACAGAACAGAGGCCTTGGAGGCAACACCACACATCTGCAACCATCTGATCTATGACAAACCTGACAAGAACAAGCAATGGGGAAATGATTCCCTGTTTAATAAATGATGTTGGGAAAACTGGCTAACCATGTACAGAAAACAGAAACTGGATCCCTTCCTGACATTTTACACAAAAATTAACTCCAGATGGATTAAAGGCTTAAACATAAGACCTAACACAGTAAAAATCCTAGAAGAAAACCTGAGTAAAACCATAGGCATAGGAAAGGACTTCATGACTAAAACACCAAAAGCATTGGCAACAAAAGCCAAAATAGACAAATGGGATCTAATTAAACTCCAGAGCTTCTGTACAGCAAAAGAAACAATCATTA
>CAUYQU010055771.1:0-99508 GCA_963574635.1 Cheracebus regulus
TAGCTTCTGCACAACAAAAGAAACTATCATCAGAGTGAACAGGCAACATACAGAATGAGAGAAATTTTCTGCAATCTACCCATCTGATAAAGGTCTAATATCCAGGATCTACAAGGAACTTAAATTCACAAGAAAAAAAAAACCATCAAAAAGTGAGAAACTGATATGAACAGACACTTCTCAAAAAAAGACATTTATGTGGCCAACAAACATGAAAAAAAAGCTCAACATCACTGATCATTAAGGGAATACAAATTAAAACCACAATGAGATACTATCTCATGCCAGTTAGAATGGTAATTATTACAAAATCAAGAAACAATATATGCTGGCAAGGGGAGGAGAAATAAGAACACTTTTACACTATGGGTGGAGATGTAAATTAGTTCAACCATTGTGGAAGACAGTGTGGCAAAATTCTTCAAGAATCTAGAACCAGAAATACCATTTGCCCCAGCAATCCCATTAATGAGTATATACCTAAAGGATTATAAATCATTCTACTATAAAGACACATGCACATGTATGTTTACTGCAGCACTATTTACAATAGCAAAGACATGGAACCAATGCAAATGCCCATCAATGATAGACTGGATAAAGAAAATGTGGCACATATATGCCATGGAATAGTATGCTGCCATAAAAACAAATAAGATCATGTCCTTTGCAGGGACATAGATGAAGCTGGAAGCCATTATCCTCAGCAAACTTACACGGAAACAGAAAACCAAATATCACATGTTCTCACTCATAAGTGGGAGTCAAACAATGAGAACACAAGGACACAGAGAGGGGAACAGCACACATCAGGGTAAGTTGGGGGTTAGGTGGGCGAGGGGAGGGAGAGCATTAGGACAAATTGCTAATGCATGTGGGGCCTAAAACATAGATGACAGGTTGACAGGTGCAGCAAACCATCATGGCACAAATATACCTACGTAACAAACCTACATGTTCTGCACTTGTATCCTGGAACTTAAAGTAAAATAAATAAATAATTTAAAAATTAAAAAAAAGAAATTTCTTCTGCCAGATATCCTAAGTCATCCCTCTCAAGCTCAAAGTTCCACCGATCTCTAGGACAGGGGCAAAATGCTGCCAATCTCTTTGCTAATCTCTAAGCATAGCAAGAGTCACCTTTATTCCAGTTCCCAACAAGTTCCTCATCTCTGAGACCACCCTAGCTGGACTTTATCATCTGTATTGCTCTCATCATTCTAGTCAAAACCATTCGACAGGTCTCTAGGAAGGTCCAAACTTTCCCCCATCTTCCTGTCCTCCAAACTGTTCCAACTTCTGCCTGTTACCCAGTTCCAAAGTCGCTGCCACATTTTCGGGTATCTATAGCAGCACCCCACCCTCTGTGGTACCAATTTACTGTATTAGTCTGTTCTCATGCTGCTATAAAGAAATACTTAAAACTGGGTAATTTTTTAAGAAAAGAGGTTTAATTGACACAGTTCCCCATGGCTGGGAAGGCCTCAGAAAACTTACAATCATGGTGGAAAGCACCTCTTCACTGGGTGGCAGGAGAGAGAATAAGAGCCCAGTGAAGTGGGGAAGCCCCTTACAAAACCATCAGATCTTGTGAGAGCTCATTCACTATCATGAGAACAGCATGGGGGAAACCACCCTCCATGATTCAATTATCTCCACCTTGTCCTGCCCTTGACATGTGGGGATTATTACAATTCAAAGTGATATTTGAGTGGGGACACAGAGCCAAACCATATAATTTGCCTTTTCTTATTTCTCTCTAAAAATGCAGATTACTCTAGTTCAAAGTGGGGGTCAGAAGATAACATATTGATTGCTTTCCTAGTCCTGGAGGGACTGGGGCATCAAAGCTCTGAGTACTGCAAAAGGGACAAGGGTGAAAAGTGGAAAAACAAAAACAAACTGCACTATTCAAAACCACAGTGTTATCTGGGCTTCTCTTGTGTTATAGCAGCTTGCTGAATAATAAATTTTAGAACAAATTTAGCTGACAAACCAATTCTAGAAACTCCTTGAGTGAACTCTCATTAATGGTCTGCTTCTCTCACAATGATGGATACTGCTCCTGGAAGAATTTTGTATAATGTGACTCTAACCCCTAACTGGACAAGAATAAGCATGATGTCTAAGCTGGACCAATCAGAATCCATTTACCAATATTTGAACTGAAATAGTCAAGAAGGGAAAGACAGAGAGACAGACTAGCTTAGTCTCTTGGGATGCCTCTTCTAGGTACCATAAACATAACCTTGGGGCCTGTGGCCTGGCCGTCTGTCACTTGGTATGTATATCAAAAAGGCAAAGGAAACAAGCTTCCTTGAGAAGAATGAAGAAGCTATGCCAAGAGGCAGCAATGGTGTGATTCCAGGCTCTCCATAGATCTGGATGCATTCTTGCTCTGGATTACTTGAGTTGCCCCTGTATCTTGACAATTATTTTTTCCTTGACTAGTTTTGGAGTCTTTCCTGGCACCAAAACAATACCAGTAGCACACATCTTTAGAGGGCTTTGTAATGTATCAAACTGGTTGTGCTGAACATTTCCCAGAATTCTCTCTCCCGTGTATTTCTGATGAGGTTCAGAGACAGAATGATTCCTGTGGGCAATTTAGTGTGCAGAAATGATGGAGCAGTCATTTTTTGTTCACACAGGTTGCTCCTTATTTCTGCTGTTTCATTTCATTGGTATGAAGCAGCAGCTGTGCCTACAACTTGCTCTGCTTTCCCATGGATCTTTCTTCAGCTGTTCCAATTCCTGGGCCAGGTGTATGTGTTTAGCTGTGTGACAAAGAATTCTAAATGTTACTTTTATCCATATATTATTTTATCCGGTTGATACCAGGCCCATCCTCCCAGCCCATCAAAATCATTTTGATTATCTGTCATTGTGTACATTAGCTACCTAAGCTTTGTTATAGGTATAATCTGACTCCTCTCTGTCTTCCTCATTCTCTTCTTATTAATACTTCTGGAGGTAACTCCACCTCCTAACAATCTATTAAAGGCATTGGGCAATAATGGAATGAGATCTAATATATTAATGTACTGCTCCTTCCTATTCATGTAAACAAGTGTTTCTGTAGATAACAACAGCTCAAAGTAATGACTTCTGTAGAAATGGAAATTTCAGTCACCAGATCAGGCTTGATGGCAAAAGGAGGTACCAAGATAAATGGTCACCTATTGTGACTACTCTTGCGGTAAGTTTTGGCCACCATACCAGAAAATTGGAAACCCCAGCTTCTCCTATCTCCTAACATGGTGAACACTCCTGGCCCTTTTATTTTTCTTTCTTGGAACTGTGAGATAATGAGGTCAGGGAAAGTATCTGATTTGTTCCCAGCCTTATACCCCATATCTTGAATATTTGCCTTAAGGAGGTACTCAGTAATATTTGTTGTTTTTTGCTTACATAAGCTTGCATAAAACCCATTTTGACATGGAGGACTCAAGAAAGTTTAGCCAATCCTGAAAAACTGCAGTACAGACACCATACTCTGAGTCCACAGCAGCAGACACATCTCTAGCACTGAATTCTAACACCTGGGAGTAAGAAAGGGAAAGAAGAAAGGAAAGATGATTTACTCCTTCTTATTAAGCAAAAAGTTCCAAGCTAAAACTAGAGGCTAGTCAAATAAATTGTTATTCTTAGGCCTTTTAATTGGTCCTTAAAATTAATTTAAATTAAAATATACCACTTAAGAAAAATGAGCGTGGTATAATAACTGTTTATCTAAGAATGAACAAGGAGATGTAAGATATGTAGACAGTAAGATATATAGAGAGAGATCAAAAAATATAAAATGGGCCAGGTATAGTGACTCATGCCTACAATTCCAGCACTTTGGGGGGCCAAGGTGAGCAGATCACTTAATCCCAGGAGTTCAAGACCAGCCTGGGTAACATAGCAAACACCCATCTCTACAAAAAAATACAAAAAATTAGCCAGGTGTGGTGGCATGTGCCTCTAATTCCAGCTTTTCAGCTGAGGTGGAAGAATCACTTGAGCCCTGAAGACTGAGGCTACAGTAGGCTCAGATCATGCCACTATACTCCAGTCTGGGCATCAGAGTGAAACCCTATCTCAAAAAAACAAAGATACAAAATGGTTATCTATAGAAGGAAGAAAAGAATAAAGTGGAGAGGACAAGAATAAAAGCTAGACTTCTTTGCGTACACTTTGTTGATTTGACTGTGGAATCATGTAAACATTTTATATCATTATAAGAAAAATTTAAATTTTTAAAAGCAGTCCTTTTATGCTGAGTCTACACTTTAAAAGCTATATACCATATGATTCCATTTATATGACATTCCAGTACAAAGCAAAACTACAGGGAAGGAAAACAGATTTGAGATTGCCAGAGTCTTGAGAGTAGGGAGAGGAGTGATTACAAAGAGGCTCAGGGCAATTTTGGGAGTGATAAACTGTTCTATATCTCGATTTTTGGTAGAAGTTATATTTATGCATTTGTCAAAACTTGTAGAATTATACATTAAAAAAGGAATAGTTTTATGGTATATAAATTATACCTTAACAAAACAAGTATGAAAAAGCAATCCTTAATAATAAAAAGTAAAAAAAAGAACCTAATCCTATGTACAGTTGGTGGCATAGCCATCAGAAACAAAGCATTCCAAGTAACTTTAAAACATAGTAATGTACCTGGTCATTCCTTGGGTGATATACTCAAATTAGAAAAATAACTGCAAACAATTAAAAAATTTTTAAAACCAATTATATTGTTGGGAGTAGCATTTGTAACACTCTCAGACACCTGTGCGTTCAGTATGGGATAAGGAAAATGCATACTTAAGTTGGTGTTAAGGAAATATTTCAATACAGGAGAAAGGAAATATGGATCAACAAAATTAAGCAAAAACCCCATTTTTTAAATCAGAAGCATCATAATGGCTCTAAGTACATAAAAGTAATGCATTTTATCTTAAATTTTTTTTCCTCTATCTGCCCACTGAAAAGACCTAGAAGTAATGACCTAACTAGATACTACAGGTAACCACTGTACCCAGGTAGTGGTCTCTGGAATACCTCAGGACTCCCTGGAGAAATGGCAGATTCAGGTCTAGAGCAGGAAATGTAAAAGAGGAGCCTGTAACAACTTGTTACACCAGAAAATAAGCAAGTCCTCAAACACTACTACAGTTGTAGCTAAAGGACCCAGGAGCCAACCTGAATGTTCCCACTGGCAAAATACAGGAAGTTTAGGCACCAATAAGGATTACACCAGCAATAGATTAGAACAAAACACGTATGTTTAAATCTGTAAGTTCATAAGGACACTTTAAAAAGCTCTGGTGTACTGGATTGCCTCAAGGTAAAAAAAAAAAAAAAAAGCTCTGGTGATTACTGCTGCATGCTAGGAAATCACTTCACCTTTTTTAAGCTTGTCAATAAAGGGAAAGAATCAAACATCTCTCCTGCCCTTCCTTTGTGAATTGTAGCTCAGAGAACACTACTAGTAGTAATTGAGGGGAAGTTTTTCTGTAGCTGTAAGTATTCCAGCTAATAAAGGAAGAAGTAAAAACAGAATATCCCCCTTTAGAATATAGGGATATGCCTTATGAATGTAGAAAATAATCAGCAGCAGTTGCTAAGAGTCAATATCAAACATGATGTACCTCCTGGTAGAGTACATAACACAATAATCTATGAAGTAACTGAATCTGATTAACTACTAAACTACCAATTTTTTTTTTTTTTTGAGAAAGCGTCTCACCCTATTACCCAGGCTAGAGTGCAGTAGCACATTCTCAGCTCACTGCAATCTCTGCCTCCTGGGTTCAAGTGATTCTCGGGCCAAAGCTTCCCAAGTAGCTGGGATTATAGGCACATACACCATGTCTGGCTAACTTTCATACTTTGAGTAGAGATGGGGTTTCACCATGTTGGCCAAGCTGGTCTCGAACTCCTGACTCCAAGTGATCCACCTGTCTCGGCTTCCCAAAGTGCTGGGATTACAGGTGTGAGCCTTTGCGCCTGGCCTTAACTATCAATTTATAGTAAAAACAAGGCACAGAGGGGTACATGTCAGCAACACCATGGAGATGCAATCAGAAAATACAGACCATGCGAACTCTTCAGCCTGATTACTTCAACAACAAAAATATTGCAAGGGGAGAAAAAGACATGGAAGTGGGACCATAGATTAAAAGAAATATAAGAAATGCAATCACCCCTAAAAGAAGCCCAATACCCATTAGTGGTCATTATCATCACTTTCTCATTGCCACCCCAGCCTTAGGCAACCACTAATCCACTCTCTGTATTCTGGATTTACCTATCCTGAACACTTAACATAAATAGAATAACAAAACATGTTTTTTGTTTGGTTTTTTTTTTGTGGTATCTGGTTCTTTCGCCTAGCATATTTTCAAGGTTCATCTATGTTGTATTATAATACATACTCCTTTTTAGGACAAAATAATATTCCATTGTATAGATATATGACATTTCATTTACCTATTCATCAGCTGATAGAAATTCAGGTTATTTCTACCTTTTGGCAATTGTAAATAGTGCTACTATAAACATCTGTGTGTAAGTTTTTGGGTAGATATATGCTTTTGCTTCTCTTGTTTATATACCTAGATGTGTAATCTCTAGGTCATATAGTAATTCTATGCTTACACTTTTGAAAAACTACCAGACTGTTTTTCCAAATGTTTGCACCAATTTACATTTCCACTAACAGTGTAAAGAATTTCAATTTATCTACATTCTCACCAACCCTTGTTGTTATCTCTTTTTTATTCTAGCTACCCCAGTGGGTGTGAAGTGGTATCTCATTGTGGTTATAATTTGCATTTCTAACAACGTCTCTTTAGTGTGCAGACAAATCATTTTTCTTGAGCCTTTACTGCTGAAAGTGAGGAGAGAAGATACTTTTGAAGTGAGAACAAATTGTTTCACACTTCAGAATTATAAGGTGAAATTTTTTTTATGTGAGGGACAGTCAAGATGGTTTTCAGGAACAAGAACTTATTTAAGAATCTGTCCTGTAAAGAAAAAAAGGTGAAGAGTATGAGAAAATAGGGTAGGTATGTCTTTTGGTCATAATCTGACACCAAAGAATTACACTGAATAAAAACTTTTATTCCCAAAAACTGATTTTTCAATAAAATAGTGTCAAAATGAGCAGAAAACTCCTAAATGTAACTGACAGAAACCAGGGATGGAAGGAATTCGTGGGTAGGTAGATAGGTGTAGTAGATAACATTTGTGTTTTGAAACATTTCTTACTAAAGTTGCAACTGAAGAGTCTGAAACTGAATTAACAGAAAGGAGATACCATCAAAACTCTCAAGTTGACTAGAGAAAAGAATTCCAAAAGCATCACTGTAGTGTTTTGGTGTGCTAAAAAGTTGGAAAAGGACTTGGAGAAATTTTTAAATCAATATTTAGGGAACTCTAAGAGATTAACTATAACATAAACTGTTTAATTCAGATAAATTGACAGAACAAACTCAAACATCCCAATACCGCCACATTTTGACATTCTTGATGTAGTGCTTAACTAGGTGAGCCTCTCTAACATGAGAATACAGAGTGAGCCATCTGGTCTCCTAAAAGAGAAGGCAAACTTTGAAAAATCAGTCTTCACAGGTGACTGTTTATATACTGTCACTTGTTTTTGTTTTTGTTTTTTGAGGTAAGTTTCACTCTTGTCGCCCAGGCTGGAGTGCGATGCTGCCATCTTGGTTCACTGTACCTCCACCTCTCAGGTTCAAGCGATTCTCCTGCCTCAGCCTTCTGAGTAGCTGGGATTACAAGCATGTGACACCACGCCTGGCTAATTTTGTAATTTTAGTAGAAACAGAGTTTCGCCATGTTGGCCAGGCAGGTCTCAAAATCCTGACCTCAGGTGATCCACCCGCCTTGGCCTCCCAAAGTGCTGGGATTACTGGCATGAGCCACCATGCCCTGTCTGTTTATATACTCTTTAAGGAAAACTAGAAAATGGAATTGAAGAAAAGGGACCTAACAAAAGCCCAGAGAAGAAGATATGTTAGGGTCATCTTCCTAAAATTAGAGGAGAAATTCTCTGACATTTTGTGTTAGAATCACTCTTTTGATAAATCAGAGATAATTCAGAAAGAGGAAAGTTTTGAATACTCTAGGAAGAAGACAAAAAGGTAAAAAGAGAATAAGATAGAATTAAAATAAAGGAGACATCCAGAAAGATGAAAAAATAAAGTTTCAGTAAAGAATATCTTTCTTAGAAATAGAATAGACAACTCTTTGAAATCTATTGAAAGATTTCCCAAACACACAAAATCAATGAGACCAAAAATATTTCAACATGAGGTAGGTTAACTATATACCAGAAGGAAGAAAGGAAAGTGAAAATAGGATGATGTCTTTGGAGAGAGGAGCCAAAGAAGAAAAGATGGAAGGAAAAACAGCAGGGGTGTAGGGGAATAATTTGAGAATCACTTGATTTATTCAAGGAAAGGTTGACATGAGCGTCTACAGCTTTTTAAAAGTTAGAATACAGACAATAAATGTAAAAATGTCACAAAATGATTAGGAAATATAGGTGAAGAAAATGTTTTGAGAAATTATCAACTTGAAGAAGAGAGGGAAATAACATCAATGAAAATTATCGTTAAGAAAAAATGTAGTTTTTTTTTTAATGCTACTCAGGAGGCTGAGGAAGAAGAATGACTTGAACCCAGGAGGCAGAAGTTGCAGTGAGCTGAGATCATGCCACTGCACTCCAGCCTAGGCAGCAAGCGAGACTCTGTCTCAAATAAATAAATTAATTAATTTAATTTAAAAAATGGAGAAATTGATAGTTTAAAGCAAATAATAATCGTCACTTAGAGGTAAAAATACAGATGTTTTTCTCAAACCTTGAATTCTGACAATTTTTTAAAAAATTATTTTTCTTTCAGCAAAAAAAATCAGGGGAAAGTTCCCTGCTACCACAAATTATGCAGATTGACAATGTTTATTTATTTTTTTACCTCAATTATATACAAGAGTTGTTTTCCTTTGCAGCCCAAAATCTTCAACCAATTCATTCTCTTGATTGTTTCCTTTGTTGTGTAGAAGCTTTTTTGTCTGTAGTCTTACTTACAGAAGGAAATACTGCATGATTCCACTTATGTGAGGTATCTAAAATAGTCAAACTCATGGAAACAGAAAAAATGGTCGTTTCCAGGACTTGAGAGGAGGAGGAAATGGATAGTTTCTATTCAATGAGTACAGCATTTCAGTTACACAAGATGAGTTAAGTTCTAGAGATCTGCTATACAACATTATGCTCATAGCTAATACAGTATTGTACAGTTAAAATTTTGTTAAGAGGGTACATCTCAAGTGTTCTTACCACAACAAAAATAATAATAATTTTCAGCCAAAAGAGGTATAAAAACTATTTCCCTCTAAGTTACCACAATTAATGCAAGGTAGGCAATTCCTTCTGTCTGCCCTGTTCAGGAGAGATCTGAGAACTATGATCTTCATAAACGAAGAGATACTCATCGTTGTAATCCAGACTAATACATAATAGGTACTCAACAATGAATAAATAAGAAATCAAATGAATGGAAAAACAGACATACACCTAAAATGCTACTTTTTCCTTGAGATATCACTCAAGATTTCCATCACATCAAACAATAACAAGAACTATTTTCAACTAAAGGAACTGAATTATATTTTCTTTTCAAATAAAAGAAAATATAATTCAATTAAACAAAATGCGAACCTTCTCAGACATGGATCGATTTTTTAAAATATTATATTTTGACAGATCATGAAAAGAAATTTCAGAATTAAAATCCTGGCTATTACTGAATAGGAATACAAACACCCATTTTCTTACCTAAGATTAGAAAGAGGATACCACCTAATTCATTTTTATCTTTCACTGTATTCACCAGCCTTAGTTAAATCCCAGTTAGAGGCTCCTTTTTGAATAATGCTTCTGGGAACACTTTTTATTTACAAGTTTCGTAAACTGGCCTAGAGACAATTAGGACTAGTCAAAAGCTTGCACAGTGATCATAATTTTTTATCAGTAGAAATCTCCCCACATTTTTAAATAGGTTAATCATTATATTCCAGATAATGACATCTTTTTTTTAACTTACATCTACTCTGTTAGGTTAGACACCATGTGGGGGAAGGAATATTTTAATTCTAAGTATGATACCTGAAATAGACTTCCACATCACCTCAAAAAAGCCTTCTGGTACTAAATGAAGCAAGATAAATCTACCTGTCCCTGTCGTCATTCAGGGGCATCCCTTGCCTTACCTCTACCATACAAAAAAGGGGGGTGATAAAAAAAGATAATCTAAGGCATGTATTTGCCTGCCTCCAGCCACTAGACTGAGTCCTTGAAGGCACAAACCAAACATGATTCTCTTTGATCCTGGCCCTGATGAAAGGCCCTGACAAAAGGATGCTTTGATTTAGCTTGAGTGAATGAAGATTGGTCAGTTCTGAATACAAGATTCAAACCAGACATTAAATTGTGAGGACATTTGTTGTGGTCCCAGGCAATAGGGTTTAATATTCTATTTGGTTTCCTAACCTGGAAAGACTGTTCTTTCATCCGTCAAGCATTAAGCATCTTCTTGAACCAGGCACTGTTACATTGCTTCAGATATATAAGATAATAAAATTCTTTTCCCCAATAGCCTACATTCTATTGGAGGAAGACAGATAATAAAAACTAAGTATAATCATTTATATCCTATGTGAAATAATAAGTGCTATGGAAAAATAACAGAATAAAGCCAGTTAAAGGGGATCAGGTATACAGAGGAGAATGACTGTGGTTATAAATAGGTTAGTCAGCATAGGCTTCCTTAAGAAGGTCACATCTGAACAAAGACACAGAAAAAGTGAGAGAATGAGCTGTGAGAATATTTGTGGGAAAGGCAGCAGGAGGAAACAGCTAATGTAAAGGCTGTTAGATGGCAGAGAGCTTGGCCTTCATGAAGACTAAAGGTAGAAAGCTAGTAGAGTGGGGCAAAGAGAGAGTTGAGTTAAGACGAAGAGGATAGACTGTGTAATGGGAGCCTTTGCAAAGACTTTGGCTTTTACTCTAAAACGGAAATCCTCTGGATGATTTCGGCCTGAGAAATGACATAATCTGACTTATGTTAAGTAAGATCATTCTTGCTGCTCTATTGGAAAAGACTGAAGCAGAGAGATCAACAGGTTCTTGTGATAATCCAAATGAGAGATGACATCTGATTAGTTCACTAGGGCTGCTGTAACAAAGTACAACAAACTAGGTGGCCTAAACAACAGAAGTTTATTGTCTCACAGTTCTGGAGGCAAGAAGTTTGAAATCAAGTGCTGGCAGGGCCATGCTCCCTCTTAAGGCTCTAGGGAAGTATCTGCTCCAGGCCTTTCTCCTAGCTTCTGGTGGCTTCAGGCATTCCTTGGCTTGGAGATGGCCATCCTTATGTCATTTTTTTTTTTTTTTTTTTGAGACAGAGTTGCACTCTTGTTGCCCAGGCTAGAGTGGAATGGCCTGATCTGGGCTCACTGCAGCCTCCACCTCCTGGGTTTAAGCAATTCTCCTGCCTCAGTCTCCTGAGTAGCTGGGAGTACAGGCATGCACTACCATGCCCAGCTAATTTTGTATTTTTGGTGGAGAAGGGGTTTCTCCATGTTGGTCAAGCTGGTGTCGAACTCCCAACCTCAAGTGATCCTGTCCGCCTCAGCCTCCCAAAGTGCTGGGATTACAGGCATAAGCCACCACGCCCAGCTCCCAGTGTCTCCTCTTACCAATAAGAGCAGTAAAGAGAGGGAGAGGTGATACTAGATAGGATTTGAAGGTTTGGCCACAGGTTGTCATGACAGATTTAATTCAGGAAATGTAAAAAAGAAAAAAAATAAAGATGATTCCATGATTTTCACCTAAGCAACAGATGTCATTAAAATAGGGAAGACTACAGACAGAGAAGTGGGGATGTGACAGCCATGGAGGTGCACCATTGAGGTCCCCAACAGATGCAGCTCCAGCTTCTGAGGGAGCATTCAGGCCAAGGCCATTAACTCCCTGGCCCGCTCTCAGCAGGGGTTCAAGAGGGTGTTATAGCTGTCAAGGTGTATGCTTCTAAGCACAATCTTTGCTCTGGCTCCTCATCTGCCTGCTGAGATTTTCCCAGAGCTGCAATGAATCTGAGGCTCTTCCTTTCCTCCTTTCATAGGTATTAAATTTACAATGCCATCCAAAGACTCTCCATTCTACTTCTGCTCTCTCTCCCCGCTTTATCTTTCACAGGTGTTTCCTCCTATAAATACCTTGGACTTCTAATTCTATCTGGGCGTCTACAACTCAAGAATATGGACCCTTAAAATTGGAAGCAGGAGTGGTCTGAGAAAGCAGGCAGAAAGATGAGATTTTAGGACTGGATCATCCGGCAAAAAGGACTACATCCCAAATGGTTTGTGGAGCACAGATAGTCTCTGCCAGCAGCTGAATATTTTACTGGTAGTGATGTGAAAACATGTCCCATTGGAGGGAATGCCCTAGCCAGTAAGATTCAAGCATTTGAAAGGTAAGGGGAGAACAATGCATAAATGGACAGTGAAGCTGGCTGGATATTAGTAAGTTGTATTGCCCTGCAGACAATGAACAGCCTGAGAGCAGTCACTAACAGTTAAAGACAAAATACAAAAATCAAAAAGTCTTTTGGTGGTTTCCAAAGTGTCTCTTATCTCTTGCAGTAATAGACACAGCTGAGGAGCAAGCCCAGGGGCCAATAATCCCTGGGCTTGCTTTATAAATATTTAAACACTTAGCCAAGGCAAGTCTGTTAGACAAAAGTCATAGCTGGAAAAATTTGCAACCCAGACAGGGCATCTGGATCAATGCTCCTGATGATTTTGACTCTATAGACGCCCATGAATCCTCTGAGCCTGCAGAGGTGGCCCACCACTCCAGGATCTAACACATGCCCCATGCAGGAAGACTACAGAACCCTCTCTACCCCAAGGCAACACATGCAACTTTCAGGAGCTGCCCCGCCTTGTACCCTGGCTGCCAAAACTTTTTTTAATATGCAAAATTATTTAAAATATTGTATAAAACACTTTTAGGCTATGTGTATATAAAATAAATGAATTTCATGTTTATACTTGTGTCCCATCAATGAGCTATTTCATTATGTATATGCAAATATTCCACAATCAAAAAACAAAAAAGTCCTGAATCCTAAAAACACTTCTAGTCCCAAATATTTCAGATAAGAGATATACAACATGTATTTTATTCTTTTTGTGGTTACTGTTTTCTTTTTTAAGCTCTGGAATACATGTGCAGAAGCTGCAGATTTGTTACAAAGGTATGCATGTGCCATGATGGTTTCCTGCACCTATCAACCTGTCATCCAGGTTTTAAGCCATACATGCATTAGGTATTTGTCCTAATGCTTCCCCTCTTGCCTCCCAACCCACAACAGGCCCTGGTATGTGATGTTCCCCTCCCTGAGTCCATGCGTTCTCATTGTTCAACTCCCACTTATGAATGAGAACAGGCAGTGTTTGGTTTTCTGTTCTGTCAGTTTGCTGAGAATTATGGCTTCCAACTTCATCTATGTCCCTGCAAAGGACATGATCTCATTCCCTTTTATGGCTGCATGGTATTCCATGGTGTCTATGTGCCACATTTTCTTTAACTAGTCTATCATTGATGGGCATTTGGGTTGGTTCCAAGTATTTGCTATTGTAAACAGTGTTGTAATAAACATACATGTGCATGTGTCTTTATAGCAGAAAGATTTATAATCCTTTGGGTATATACCCAGTAATGGAAATGCTGGGTAAAATGGTATTTCTGGTTCTAGATTCTTGAGGAATTGCCACACTGTCTTCGACAATGGTTGAAATTATTTACTCTCCCACTAACACTGTAGAAGCATTCCTACTTCTCAATAGCCTCACCAGCATCTGTTGTTTCCTGAATTTTTATTAATCACCATTCTAACTGGTATGAGATGATATCTCAGTGTGGTTTTGAATTGCATTTCTCTAATAATCAGTAATGATGAGCTTTTTTCAATGTTTGCTGGCCACATAAATGTCTTTTTTTGAGAAGTGTCTGTTCATATTCTTTGCCCACTTTTTTATGGAGTTGTTTTTTTCTTGTAAATTTGTTTAAGTTCCTTGTAAATTCTGGATATTAGACCTTTGTCATATGGGAAGATTGCAAAATTTTCTCCCATCTGTAGGTTCCCTGTTCACTCTGATGATAGTTTCTTTCACTGTGAGAAGCTCTTTAGTTTGATTAGATCTCATTTGTCAATTTTGGCTTTTGTTGCAATTGCTTTTGGTGTTTTAGTCATGAAGTCTTTCCCCAATCCAATGTCCTGAATGGTATTGCCTAGGTTTTCTTCTAGGGTTTTTAAGGTTTCATGTTTTACATTTAAGACTTCAATCCATCTTGAATTAATTTTTGTATAGGGTGTAAGGAACGGTCCAGTTTCTGTTTTCTGCATATGGCTAGCCAGTTTTCCCAACACCATTTATTAAATAGGGAATCTGGCTGGGCATGGTGACTCACATCTGTAATCCCAGCACTTTGGGAAGCAGAGGCAGGTGCATCACAAGGTCAAGAGCTTGAGACCATCCTGGCCAACATGGTGAAATCCTGTCTCTAATAAACTACCAAAATTAGCTGGGCATGATGGCATGCACCTGTCATCCCAGCTACTCGGGAGGCTGAGGTGGGAGAATCACTTGAACCGGAAGGCAGAGGTTGCAGTGAGCCAAGATCACACCACTGCACTCCAGCCTGGTGACAGAGACTCTGTCTCCAAAAAAAAAGGTGAGGGGGATCCTTTCCTTTCCCCATTGCCTGTTTTTGTCAGGTTTGTTGAAGATCAGATGGTTGTAGATGTGTGGTGTTATTTCTGAGGTCTGCTTTTGTTCCATTGGTCTATATATCTGTTTTGGTACCAGTACCATGCTGTTTTGGTTACTGTAGCCTTGTAGTATGGTTTGAAGTCAAGTGGCATGATGCCTCCAGCTTTGTTTTTTTGGCTTAAAATTATTTTGGCTCTATGAGCTCTCTTTTGGTTTCATGTAAAATTTAAAGTAGTTTTTCCTAATTCTGCAAAGAAAGTCAATGGTAGCTTGATGGAACTAGCATTGCATCTATAAATTACTTTGGGCAGTATGGCCATTTTCACAATATTGATTCTTCCTATCCCTAAGCATGTAATGTTTTTCCATTTGTTTGTGTCTTCTCTTATTTCCTTGAGCAGTGGTTTGTAGTTCTCCTTGAAGAGGTCTTTTATGTCCCTTGTAAGTTGTATTCCTAAGTATTTTATTCCCTTTGTAGCAATTGAAAATGGGGGTTCACTCATGATTTGGCTTTTCTGTTATTTGTATATAGGAATGCTTGTGATTTTTGCACACTGATGTTGTATCCTCAGACTTTGCTGAAGTTGCTTATCAGCTTAAGGAGTTTTCAGGCTGAGATGATGAGGTTTTCTAAATATACAATGCTGTCATATGCAAACAGAGACAATTTCACTTCATCTCTTCCTATTTGAATATTCTTTCTTTCTTTCTCTTGCCTGATTGCCCTCGCCAGAACTTACAATACTATGTTGAATAGGAGTAGTGAGAGACGGCATCCTTGTCTTGAGCTGGTTTTCAAAGAGAATGCTTCCACCTTTGGCCCATTCAGTATGATACTGGCTATCACTTTTTCATAAATAGCTCTTATCATTTTGAGATATGTTTCATCAATACCTAGTTTATTGAGAGTTTTTAGCATAAAGAGACGCTGAATTTTATCAAAGGTCTTTTATGTATCTATTAAGATAAAAACGTGGTTTTGGTTATTGATTCTGTTTATGTGGTAGATTATGTTTACTGATTTGCATATGTTGAACCAGCCTTGCATCCCAGGAATGAAGCCGACTTGATTGTGGTGGATACGTTTTTTGATGTGCTACTGGATTGGATTCGGTTTGCCAGTAGTTTATTGAGGATTTTCGTATCAATGTTCATCAGAGATATTGGCCTGAAAACAGAAAAAGAATGTTGTGCCTCTGCCAGGTTTTGGTATCAGGGTAATGTTGGCCTCATAAAACGAGTTAGGGAGGAGTCACTCTTTTTCTATTTTTGGAGTCATTTCAGAAGGAATGGTAACTCCTCATCTTTGTACATCTGGTAGAATTCGTCTGTGAATCCGTCTGGTCCTGGGCTTTTTTTGGTTGGTAGGCTACTAATTACTACCTCAATTTCAGAACTTGTTTGGTCTATTCGTGATTCACCTTTTTCCTGGTTTAGTCTTGGGAGGGTGTATGTATTCAGGAATTTATTTGTTTCTTCTAGATTTTATAGTTTATTTGTGTAGAGATGTTTATAGTATTCTCTGATGGTAGTTTCTATTTCTGTGAGATGAGTGGTAATATCCCCTTTGTCATTTTTTATCATGTCTATTTGATTCTTCTCTCTTTTCTTCTTTATTAGTATGGCTAGTGGTCTATCTATTTTGTTAATCTTTTCAAAAAACCAGCTCCTGGATTCATTGATTTTTTTGAACGGTTTTTCATGTCTCTCTTTCAGTTCTGCTCTGATCTTAGTTATTTCTTGTCTTCTGCAAGCTTTTGAATTTGTCTACTCTTGTTTCTCTAATTCTTCTAATTGTGATGTTAGGGGGTCAATTTTAAATCTTTCCAGCTTTCTGACATGGGCATTTAGTGCTATAAATTTCCCTCTTAACACTGCTTAGCTGTGTCCCGGAGATTCTAGTATGTTGTATCTTTGTTCTCATTGGTTTCAAAGAACTTATTTATTTCTGCCTTAATTTCATTATTTACCCAGTAGTTACTAGGAGCAGGTTTTTCAATATCCACATAGTTTTATGGTTTTGAGTGAGTTTCTGAATCCTGAGTTCTAATTTGATTGCACTGTGGTCTGAGAGACTGTTATGATTTCCATTCTCTGCATTTGCTAAAGAATGCTTTACTTCCAATTATGTGGTTGATTTTAGAATAAGGTGATCTATGGTGCTGAGAAGAATGTATATCCTGCTGATTTGGGGTGGAGAGTTATGTAGATGTCTATTGGTGTGCTTGGTCAAGAGCTGAGTTCAAGGCCTGAATATCCTTGTTAATTTCCTGTCTCATTGATCTAATATTAACAGTGGGGTGTTAAACTCTCCCACTACTATTGTGTGGGAGTCTAAGTCTCTTTGTAGGTCACTAACAACTCGTTTTATGAATCTGGGTATTCCTGTATTGGGTGTATACATATTTAGGATAGTTAGCTCTTTTTGTTGCATTGATCCTTTTACCATTATGTAATACCCTTCTTTGTCTTTTTTATCTTTGTTGGTTTAAAGTCTGTTTTATCAGAGGCTAGGATTGCAACCTTTACTTGTTTTTTGCTTTCAATTTGCCTGATAGTTCTCCATCCCTTTATTTTGAGCCTATGTGTGTCTTTGCACATGAGATGGGTCTCCTGAATACAGCACACCAATGGGCTGGACTCTATCCAATTTTCCAGTCTGTGTCTTTTAACTGGGGCATGTAGCCCATTTACATTTAAGGTTAATATTGTTAGGTGTGAATTTGACCCTATCATCATGATGCTAGCTGGTTATTTTGCACATTAGTTGATGCAGTTTCTTCATAGTGTCATTGGTCTTTATATTTTGGTGTATTTTTGCAGTGGCTGGTACTGATTTTTCCTTTCCATATTAGTGCTATCTTCAGGAGCTCTTGTAAGGCAGGCCTGGTGGTGACAAAAATCCCTCAGCATTTGCTTGTCTGTAAAGGATTTTATTTCTCCTTTGCTTATGAAGCTTAGTTTGGCTGAATATGAAATTCTGGGTTGAAAATTCTTTTCTTTAAGGATGTTGAATATTGGCCTCCACTCTCTTCTGGCTTCTAGCATTTCTGCAGAGAGATCCACTGTTAGTCTCATGAGCTTTCCTTTGTAGGTGATCTGACCTTTTCTCTCTAGTTGCCCTTAACATTTTTTCCTTCATTTCAACCTTGGAGAATCTGATGATTATTGTGTCTGGGGGCTGCTCTTCTCGAGGAGTATCTTAGTGGTGTTCTCTGTATTTCCTGAATTTGAATGTTGTTCTGTCTTGCTAGGTTGGGGAAGTTCTCCTGGATAATATCCTAAAGTGTGTTTTTCAGTTTGGTTCCATTCTCCCCAACACTTTCAGGTACACCAATTAATCGTAAGTTTGGTCTTTTCACATAGTCCCATATTTCTTGGAGGTTTTGTTCATTCCTTTTTATTCTTTTTTCTCTAATCTTGCCTTCATGCCTTATTTCAGTAAGTTGATCTTCAATCTCTGACATCTTTTCTTCTGCTTGATCGATTTGGCTATTGATACTTGTGTATGCTTCATGAAGGTCTCGTGCTGTGTTTTTCAGCTCCATCAGGTCATTTATGTTCTTCTCTAAACTGGTTATTCTAGTTAGCAATTCCTGTAAACTTTTATCAAGGTTCTTAGCTTCCTTGTACTGGAAGTTAGCACGTGCTCCTTTAGCTCAGAGGAGTTTGTTATTACCCACCTTCTGAAGCTTACTTCTGTCAATTTGTCAATCTCATTCTCCATCCAGTTTTGTGCCCTTGCTGGAAAGGAGTCGCAATCATTTGGAGGTGAAGAGGCATTCTGGTTTTGGGATTTTCAGTGTTTTCATGCTAGTTTTTTCTCATTTTCGTGGATATATCTACCTTTGATGTTTGAGGCTGCTAACAGTTAAATGGGGTTTTTGTGTGGGGTCCTTTATGTTAATGTTGATGTTGTTGCCGTTTGTTAGTTTTTCTTCTAACAGTCAGGCCCCTCTTCTGCAGGTCTGCTGCTTGCTGGAGGTCCATTTCAGACCCTGTTTGCCTGTATCGCCAGTGGAAGCTGCAGAACCGCAAAGATTGCTGCCTCCTCCTTCCTCTGGAAGCTTCCTCCCAGAGGGGCACCAGCTGATGCCAGCTGAAGGTCTCCTCTGTGAGGTGTCTGTTGACCCCTATTGGGAGGTCCCTCCAGTCAGGAGGCATAGGGATCAGGGACCCACGTGAGGAGGCAGTCTGTCCCTTAGCAGAGCTGGTGTGCTGTGCTGGGGATCCCTCTTGTCAGGACCAGCTGCTCCCTTCAAAGCTGCTGAATCTGTGCTCACAGCTGCCTTCCCTCAGGTGCTTTGTCCCAGGGAGATGAGAGTTATATCTGTAAGCCCCTGACTGGGGCTGCTGCCTTTCCTTCAGAGATGCCCTGCCCAATGAGGAGGAATCTAGAGAAACAGTCTGGCCATAGCGACTTTGCTGTGCTGTCATGAATCCTGCCCAGTCCAGACTTCCCAGCCTCCTTAGCACTGTCAGGGGAAACCCGCTTACTAAAGCCTCAGTAATGGCAGATGTCCCTCTCCCCAACTAGCTCAATTACCCCAGGTTGACTTCAGACCTCTGTGCTGGTAGCAAGAATTTCAAGCCTGTGGTTCTTAGCTTGCTGGGCTCTGTGGGAGTGGGAACCAATGAGTGATACCAATTGGCTCACTGGAGTCAGCCTCATTTCCAGGGGAGTGATCTTTTCTGTCTTGTTGGGGTTCCAGGTGCCATTGAGGTATTTAAAAAAATCGCAGCTAGCTTGGTGTCTGCACAAACAGCCGCCCAGTTTTGTGCTTGAAACTCAGGGCCCTGGTGGTGTAGGCACACAAGGAAATCCGATCTACAGATTGCAAAAACCGTGGGGAAAGCATAGTACAATCACTCATGGCTTTCCTTGGCTGAGGGAAGGAGGTTCCCCTGGCTCCTTGAACTTCCTGGGTCAAGCAACACCCAACCCTGCTTCTCTTTGTCCTCCATGGGTTGGATCCACTGCCTAACCAGTCCCTGTGAGATGAACTGGGTGCCTCAGTTGGAAATGCAGAAATTGCCCACCTTCTGCATTGGTCTCGCTAGGAGCTGCAAACTGGAGCTATTCCCATTTGGCCATCTCCTTGCAGACTTTTTTCTGTTGTTTTCTTGATTTCCTTTTTGGCTGCTTCATGTGTATGTTGATTTAGTATTCATTTATTGGTTCTAACAGTTTATTTGTTGAGTCTTTAAGGCTTTCTACATATATGATTATGTCACCTGCAAATAGAGATAATTTTACTTCTTCCTTTCTGATGCAGATGTCTTTACTTCTTTCTTCTTTTTTCTTTCTTTCTTTGTCTTACTGATCTGGCTAAAGCTTCCAGTATTACATCAAAAAAAAAAAAACAAAAAAGAAAACTGGTGAGAGTGGGTATCTGTACCTTGTACTCAATTCTAGAAGGAAAGCTTTGTTTTCCCCCACTGGTGATAATGTTAGCTGCAGGCTTTTGATATACGGCCTTTATTGTGTTGAGGGTTATTCCTTCCATACCTATTTTGTTGAGAATATTAATCATAAATGGATGTTTAACTTTGTCAAAGTTTTTTTCTGCCTTTGTCGAAGTTTTTTTTACTGTCTATGGAGATGATCATGTGGTTTTCTTTGATTTTATTAACATACTATTAACATTGATTTGTGTATGTTGAACCATCCCTGGATTTCAGAGAGAGACCCTACTTGGTCATGGTATATGATCCTTTTAAGTATTGTTGAATTCAGTTTGCTAGTATTTGCTTGAGGATTTTTACATCTATGTTCATCAGAGATATTGGCCTGTAATTTGCTTTTCTTATAATGCCTTTGTCTGGTTTTGGTATCATGGTGATACCGGTCTCATAGAATGTGTCTGAAAGTGTTCCCTCTTCTGTTTTTGGAAGATTTTAGAAGGATCTGTATTAATTCTGCTTTGGATATTTGGTAGAATTCATCGGTGAAGCTATCTGATTCTGCACCTTTCTTTCTGAGGAGATATTTTATTACTGATTCAATCTTCTTATTCACTATTGGTGTTTTCAAAATTTCTATTTGCTCTTGAATCAGTTTTGGTAAGTTGTATGTTTCTAAGAATTTTTCCATTTCTTCTAGTTTATCCAGTTTGTTGGTATAATAGTATCTTATGACTCTTTATTTCTGGGATACCACTGTAATAACTCTCTTTCTTCTTGATTTTGAGTCTTTTTTTTCTTAGTCTAGCTAAGGGTTTGTCAATTTTATTTATCTTTTCAAAAAAACAAGTCTTAGTTTTGTTTTTCTATTCTCAATTTATTTCTGCTCTAATCTTTATTATTTCCTTCTTTCTGCTAGCTTTGGGCTTGGTTTGTTCTTCTTTCCAGTTCCTTGAGATGTAAAGTTAGGCTGTTTATTAACATATTTCTCTTTTTTTAATGCAGGCATTTAGTGCTATAAACTTCCCTCTCAGTACTGCTTTTGCTGCATCTCATAGGATTTGGTATGTTGTGATTTTGTTTTCACTTGTTTAGAGGTAGTTTGGAAATTCTTTTTTTATTTCGTCTTTGACATAATAGCAGTTCAAAAATATGTTGCTTAGTTTCCAAGTATTTGTAAATTTTCTGGTTTTCTTGATTTCTTTTCATTCCACTGTGGTCAAAAAAGATACCTCAAATGATTTCAATTTTCTTCTATTTGTTAATATTTATTTTATAACAAATGACCCATGTGTTATATGCTAACATGTGATATATCCTTGAGAATGTTCCATGTGTGCTTCAGAAGTTTATTTTTCTGCTGTTAAATAGAAAGTTCTGTGTATGTCCGTTTGGTCTACAGCATTGTTTGAGTCAGCTGTTTCTTTACTGATTTTCTGTCTTGATGTTCTATCCATCAGCATAAGTGGGGTAGTGAAATTCCCTACTACAATTGTATTGATGTCAATTTTTGTCTTCAGATCTATCAATATCTGCTGGACATAACTAGGTGCTATGATGTTGGGTATGTATATATTTAAAATTGATATATTCCAGTTAAATTGATCCTTACATCATTTCATAATGACAATCTTTTTTGCTACAGTTTTTCCACCTAAAATCTATTTTGTCCGATACAAATATAGCACTTCTGCTTTATTTTGGTTACCATTTGCATTAACTACATTTTTTCATCCCTATCATTTTAGTCAAGGTGTCTCTCAATCTCAAGTGAGTTTCTTGTGGATAGTGTATCTTGTTTTTTCATCCATTCAGCCACTCTATGCCTTTTGAGTGGTGAGTTTAATGGTTTTACATTTAAGGTAATTATTGATAAGTGGGGACTTACTATTACCATTTTGTTAATTGTTTTCTATTTTGCTGTTATTTTCCCTCTTTCCCTCTTTTGCTGTCTTCCTTTTCTTTAGTTCTTTTTCCCCTTATTTTTTGTTTACCTATGGTAGATTTTTCTTCTTTATGCTTAGCGTGAAGATTGCATAAAATATCTTGTAGTTATACCCTTCTAGTTTAAGTTGATAACTTAATTTCAATTGCATACAAAAACACTACATGTTTACTCCCCTCCTTCCACACATACTTTATGTTTTGTAAGGAAAGTTTGTTTCTTTTTGTATTGTGATTCCATTAACAAATTTTTATCTTTTAACTTTAATATTAGGGTTAAAGGTAAATTATGCACCACCATTACAGTGTTAAATATTTGTATGTCTATATATTTATATTTACAGTGAGATTTATGCTTTCATATGATTTTGTGCTGCTGATTGGCATGTTTTCATTTCTATTTTTAAAATCCCCTTTGGGATTTCTTGTAAGGTACATCTAGTGGTAACAAACTCAATTTTTGTTTTTCTGAGAAAGACATTAATCTCTTCTTTTTAAAGGACAATTTCCCCAGGTATAATATTCTTGGATGGCAGTTTTTCTTCTTTCAGTACTTTGAATATATCGTCCCACTCTCTCTCAGCTCACAAAGTTTCTATTTAGAAATCTGCTGCCATGCAAACCACATTGCCACGTATGTAGCTATGCAACAATCCTGCATGTTCTGCACATGTACCCCAGAACCTAAAGTACAATTAGATAGATAGATATAGATATAGATATAGAAATCTAGAACCAAACATAAATAAATAAAGGTAACAGTCCAAAAAAAAGAAAAGAAAGAAATCTGCTGCCATAAAACTTGATGGGGATTTCCTTATTTACAATGAGTTGCTTTTATCTTTTTGCTTTAAAAATTCTTTTGTTCTTGACTTTAAACAATTCTAGTATAATGTGTCTTGGTGAAAATCTCTCAGTGTTCAGCCTATTTGGGGTGTTTTGGGCATCATGGATCTAGATGGTCATTTCTCTAAACAGATTTGAGAAATTTTTTCCCATTACTTCCTTAATTAAGCCTTCTGCCTCTTTCTCTGCTCCTTCTGGAACTCCCATATGCATGTTGTTTTGCTTAAAGTTGCCCTAAAAGTCACTTCAGATTTATTTTTTCATTTCGTTCATCTGACTTAGTCATTTCAAATGATCTGTCAAGTTTACTGCTTCTTTCTTCTATTTTATAGAGTCTGTTGTTGAAGCTATTGAATTTTTCACTTCAATCATTGTATTCTTCAGCTCCAGAATTCATTTGGTTCTCTTCTATGGTTTCTATCTCTTTGTTAAACTTCTCATTTTGTTCATGTATTATTTTCCTGATTTTTGTTTCGTTGTCTATCTGTATTCTCTTGTAGCTGAGAGTTTAAGATGACTTTGAATTCTTTTTAGGTAATTTGTAGATCTCAATTTCTTTGGGGTCAGTTACTGGAAAATTACTGTGTTCCCTTGTTGGTGATATGTTTCCTTGATTTTTTGTTTTTCATAGCTTTGTGTTCATGTCTACACATTTGAGGGAGATGTCACCTCTTCCAGGCTTTGGCTGGTTTCAGTGGGAAAGAACTTTCATCCATGGATGAGTGTGAGGGTATTGTCTGGGTGGAGCATGGCAGTTCCAGCACTGAGGAGGTCATAGCAATGTAATCTCTTGCAGCTCCATCGCCTGAGGTCAGTGTCAGCTAAGACTGCAGGTGGTGTCCTCAATGGCAGCAAAGGCTATTGAGATCTTTAGTGGTGAAGGCTGCTGGAGTCCTCCTGTTCTGTTTATCCTCACAGGCAAGGGAATCCTTCTTGGAGCTGCATCCAGGGTCTGGAGGAGAGGCATGCATGGAGTGATTGTGGCTCTAGAATCCAGGGTCCAGCTGTGCCCACTATGGTGGCATCACCAGAGTGTGAAGCACAGGTGCTCTCAGAAAAACTATAAAGCCAAGGAGTGCAGGCACACCTGCTATAGCAATGGTACCTGTGTCCAGGGTGCAAGCATGTCCATGGCAGTAGTGATGCTGGTGTGCAAGACATAAACATTCATGAAGCAACTAAGAGTCAGGGTCTGGAGCACAGGTGTATGCAGAAAGACCTTGACTCCATGGTACAGGCATGCATGCAGTTATCAAGGGGTAGAGTTATGTCTCCAGCCTGAGTTGTGTAGCAGCAACTCCTTCTCAGAGGGCAGGAGGGGAGGCCTGCAGCAGTGTCTCCTTCTCTAGGAGGTTAATAGCAACTGTGATGGCTGCTGAGGTCCTTTGCAGAGCAGTCCACTGGGAACCATGGCGGCACCCACTCCATGGCTGATAGTGATATTGATAGCACCCCCCCTTCTATTTTGTTATCTGTCTCTAAATGTCTCAGTCATGCTGATCTCATCAATACTAGTGGAGTGAAACCAAAGAAGGTCCTTTAGGCAGTGCCTCAAAAAGGCTAGGGAAGCAGGTTGCTCACCCTGCTCTACTTTGATCCATGAGGGGCATTCACAGGCCTGGGAGTACTCTCCTGGTGCTGAGCTCTGCAGGCCTGGGGGATGAAATTATGTTAGCAAAATGAAACTGTTCTTCCTACCCTTTCTGTGCAGTGCAGTTATTCTTCCTGAACGCTTTTTTAAAAAATTCTCCACTATGTTGCTGCAGCTTCCTAATTGGACTCCTGGGCTCTCCTAAAGCTCTTTTCATTCATGGATAGCTCTCTAATTGTTGTGTTGTGGAAGGACAAAGGCTGGGACTCTGCCATCTTGTTGACATGACTCTCTACTCCCCCCAGTAAATCTCTTGAATTCTAATTCTGTCTTGGCATATATTCCCAAATAATCTGAACTGACCCAGGAAGGGAGATTTTAAAATTCAGTTTTAGAGATGGTAATTTTGAGATACCTACTAGACATACAAGTGGAAACGTCAAGTTACATATACAAGTAGACTTAAGGAGTGATGTTTGGTTGAAACATATAAATTTAGGATCCATCAACATATAGGTAGTATTTGAAGCCACAAGAGATCACAATGGGAGTGAATATAGATAAAGAAGCCTTAGGACTGAGTCCTGAGCACAACAATTTAAGAGTCCAATGAGAAGAGTAATCAGCAATGGTGACCAAAAACAGTGAGGTAGAAGAAATCCAAGAATGTGACATCCTGAAAGCCAAGTGAAGACACTGTATCAAGGAGAAGGGAGGAATTAATCATATAAAATGCAACTGATACATAAAATTAGTTGGTATCAAGGAATTAACCATTGGATTTAACAAATTGGAGGCTACCTGTGACCTTGGCAAGAGCAATTTCAGGGCTGTGGGCCTTGGGGAAAGTGAAAAACTTGAATGCAGTTTATAAAGAATAGAGAAAGGGGAATCAGAAACCACCAAAAGTAGACAACTTTTCAAAGGAATTTTGCTGCAAATGGGGAGCCAAAAATGGGTTTATTTCTGGAGTGGAAAGTGACTCTAAAAAGGATTTTTTAAGATGAGGGACAAGTTTGCGTGTTGATGTAGGTGTCCTACTAGAGAGGAAGAAACTGATGATGTAGTGAAGAGAGGAGACTCTCTGGAGCCACGTTCTTGACGAGGTGAGAGGTGGTGGAATCCAATGCAGAAGATGAGGAACTGATTTTTGACAAGAGAATGAATAGTTCATCTGTAATAAGAAAAGTGAAAACAGAATGCAGGGGTACAGATGCTGGTAAGTACATGATTGAGAACATGAGTCTGTGGGCATCCTTCCTGACTGCTTCAGTGTTCTCAGTGAAATAGGATGCAATGTCATGAACTAAAAGCAAGGATGAGGACCCATTTTTAGACTGCATTCTAGCCTGGGCAATAGAACAAGAATCCCGTTCTCTCTCCCTCTCTCTCTTCCTCTTTCTCTTTTTTTCTTTCACTCTTTCTTTCTTCTTTTCTCTCTTATTTCTTTCAAAAAAAAAAAAAAAAGCAAGGACGAGGAAGGGAAAGTTAGTAGTTTGAAGAGAAGATGCGAATGGTTGTTCTATTGACAATATATAAAATATATAATAGATAATATCCAAAGTACTCTCAGCTTACTTTGTATAACTCCTTAAACTCTCTTACCTGTGAGGAACTTTCTATTTTTTGTAAACATTGAATGGGACCAGATTATCCAAATAATACCATCTGAGGCACCATCCCATGGAATCTACCACAGCCAACATTAGAAACCATTTGATTTGGTTTACCTAAATGCTGCTGGATGAGAGCTTACTAGAAGACTTAAACATGGCTGCTCCCCTATAAATGTAGGTCCTGAAGCCCCTCTTTTCCTGCCCTTCCATGGCATTGTGAAACATTCTCTGGGAACCAGGTTAGTGACAATAATAATGGCAGAAATATGACCTACAGAATTCCTGAAGGTAGATGTGTATATGCGTGAGAGTATGTGTGTCTGTCTTCATATCAATGCTCACTTGCTATAGGGCATGAGTGTGTGTGTCTCTGCGTGTGTGTGTTTATATCAATGTCCAGTTGCTATAGGGCCTACCATCTCCTGTCATCTTACATCTGGTGTGGTTCACTAGGATGTTAACTGCATGGCCCATGAAGGTACTTAAAGTCACAAGACTTCTTTCAAGGAATAATGAAGGAAGTTAAGAAAAACTAAAATAGGCTGGGCAAGGTGGCTCATGCCTGTAATCCCAGCACTTTAGGAGGCTGAGGCGAGTGGATCACAAGGTCAGGAGATCAAGACCATACTGGCTAACATGGTGAAACCCCGTCTCTACTAAAAATACAAAAAAATTAGCCAGGCTTGGTGGCACGCACCTGCAGTCCCAGTTATTCGGGAGGCTGAAGCAGGAGAATTGCTGGAACCTGGGAGGCAGAGGTTGCAGTGAGCTGAGATCTCACCACTACACTCCAGCCTGGGCAACAGAGCAAGATTTCATCTCAAAAAAGAAAGAAAGAAAAACTAAAATATTTGTAATCTTTAATATAAATATCTACATTTTGGATACCTGGTTGTAACTATAGTATAGTTCTAGTGTTAACTACCCATCCCACCTCACAGAAATAGCTGCATATTCCCCAGCCAAATGTTTTAAGTCTTGATCCTCTCTTTTATCCGCCTGGTGATACATCCATCTTCTTGCTCAGTTTAAAACTGATTTGTTCACTCCTTGATCCCATGTTGGCCATTTTCTTTGGTATCATATGTAACCTTCTAAATACAGAGCCCCCACTCCCATTCTTCAATTTGGGATGCAAAAAACAGATAGGACGTCACCAATTACATTTCCATGGCTCATGACTGAATAATATGTGCAATACAGAAATCTCACATTTGCGCTTCCTTTTGCATCTGGTTCCATCACTAATTTATAATATGTTTGGGCATGAAAAGATTATCTTCTAGTTTACATGCATTCTGCTTACAAAACTGCCAAGTTACTTAAACTGCCTTCTTCAAGGACTGTTTCCTGTAAAAGTCCCACTTTAGTGAAAGATCAAAAGAATCACCTGATGCCTGGGGCCAGAGCTGAGTTGGTTGATGAGTCATAGCTTATCTATTTAACTCTTTCCCATTTGCCAGATGTGAGTGACACTACCTCCTCTCTAAGGAATCAAAAGAGAAAACATGGCATGATAATGAACATCTGAGACATTTAAAATAATGAGCTTTTTCTGTAATAAATGGAATGTTAGAAATCATACTCTTAATATGCAAAAGCTAAAATGAAAGGTCAGTTTTCTGTAGTGAATTAGTAAGTGAGAAGATGCTTTTTGACTAAGATATTAGAAAGATGGCAGCATTCTGGCCACACTCTTCCTCCTCCTAAAACTTTAAGAAGACTTGTGATATTTTGTTGTGGTGGGTGGCTGAGATATTTGAATTTTCGAGTCATGGGGAAATTGAAGAGTTAAATCTCTAGCTCACAGAACCAAGCACAAAGATAAACAGACATTTTAAAGGTCTTTTCTTCTAAAACAAACAGTACAGAGTCAGGCATTTAAGGCACCTTCAATTATGGTGAATTTTGCACAAACAGGGTCTAGAGTATGTGTTCCACAAAATTATTCCTTTTGGAAAATTCATAATCAACAAAGTAACAATAGGTAGCTACTATGATGCAAAAACAGAAGGAGTCCAGAAAGAATCCCCTTTTTGGAATTAGCTTTGTACCCAAATACAATTTCATGGTTACAGACCAAGGGTCTGAAAGACAAAAGCTACATTTCTAAAGATAAATGGGTTTAAAGCTGGGGAGTCTGGATGTCATCCTCTGAGATACTATTTACTTGGCATCAGGAACGTCCAGTTTTTGAGTCAAAGCTATGTCTATGGTATGAGACAGATAGTTGTTGGTTTTAAGGTCTTTCAGCAGTTTTAATTTCCTGGAATGCCAAGGGAGGAAAATTCAGGCCAACCCAGCTTGTCTTTACTGTCTTTATGCCAAACTCTAGTGATGATCCGATTTGAGTAGCGAAGAAGTCTTGTTTTCATTTTTTGTAAGGAAAAGTTGAGACTCTGCCCAAGTCAACAGAAAAGGGAAGAGGCGAGGGTGGGAGTAAAGCTTATGAGATGATGCCTGCCTACACACTGGGCAGGCGTGTCCAGTTTGAGCCCTCTGGCTGGTCTGCTTACACTTTGGCCAATTACTGACCCTCTACGTAGAGGATATATTCATTTATTGTGTCTCTGACATGCTGTTTTAAAACATCTTAGAGACGAGTCTTACCTGTGATCGATGACCCTGAGCTCAAGAGCAGGGTCCTGTTACTTTTCCAGAACCCTTTTCTGGGAGGTCTAAATCAACCCTTTGCTTCTCTTAATGTCAGAAATAGGAGGACAGTAACAGGCTGGGACCCCAGTAAAAGGCGGCTGGATTCAATTGGCATGTGGAAGTTGCTTTCTTTGTAGCATTTAACTAGACAGACATATGGTGCAACAGTTTCAAGCACAGGCCATTAAGTCAGAGATGGGTCAGTTCCCAGTTCTGCCACTTACTAGCTTTGTAAATTTCAATAATGTTTATGGTAAGTTGGCCAGGCGCAGTGGCTCACACCTGTAATCCCAGCACTTTGGGAGGCCCAGGCGGGTGGATCACAAGGTCAAGAGATCAAGACCATCCTAACCAACATGGTGAAACCCCGTTTCTACTGAAAATATAAAAATTAGCTGGGCGTGGTGGTATATACCTGTAGTCCCAGCTACTACAGAAGCTGAGGCAGGAGAATAGCTTGAACCAAGGAGGTGGAGGGTGCAGTGAGCCGAGATCGTGCCACTGCACTCCAGCCTGGTGACAGAGTGAGACTCCGTCTCAAAACAAAAAAAAATCTGTAGGTCACTCTTTCCTCATCTGAAAAAAATAGGAATATACCTATCTCACAAGAGATAATAAAATAATACATGTAAAGTGTTTTGGCATAAAGTAAGTTTTAACATCTGTGTTATCCTTATTACCAGTAGAACAATGAATTGAGGAAAAAGGAGACAGGAAAGCCATTCTTGATTTGTGACCGTTTCTCAAGTTTTAAAATAGGAACATGAGTACTCTACCCATTTACTTTTACCCATAAATTCTTTATCATTTACCTGAGATGACAGAAGTGAACTTCATTAGGACAGAAATACAAAATGATGTCATTAATTAGGCTATCACCTGAGGAAACCAAGATGATGTCATTAACAGAAGGCTATCACCTAAGGAAAGATGGCCTTGATATTTGTCAGCTTTCTCATTTTCCTACTGTGACATGGTAAAAGCCCCATAAAACTGCATACCTCAATCATACCTTGGCTTTCTGTTTAAACTGCTCTCTCTGCTAACATGACAGGCAAGCAGTCCAAACCCACGCCATCTTGGCCCCTGCGACTTGTAATTTCCACTCTACCCAGACTATGTGTAAACAAATGCTTATCTTGACTTTTGTTAACCACTTAAGTAACAATCAGAATATCAAAAGTCCCCTGACCCTAGGAATCTCCGCAGCCCCACACCCTCACCCTCACCCTCTCTGCCCAGAAGGTGATTTGCAAATTCACTAGCCCTCGGAATGTCTGAAGCCCTCACCCCCACCCCCGCCCAAAATCCTCGTCTCCACCCAGAAGATGATTGACAGAATTCACCACCCCCCTGCCCCTCACCCTCACTCCCAAGGTGATTTTTACAGGTATAAAAGGTCTTAATCCCCGCTTTTCAGGGCCACGGGTTGGAGAGACGCGAGTCCTCCGTGGATGCCGGCAATAAAGACCCTGCAATTTGGCATACTTTTTTCTTGGTGTTGACTTTCTATGCTCAGTTCAGTACAACACTACTACATAAGAATTCACATTTTCAATTGCTATTCATCACATGCTGAGATTTTCAAATGATATCAAAATGTCTCTGTAAAGAAATAAACTTTCAGGAAAAGGAAAAACCAACAGGTGATTAAAAAACGAAGACTCCACGTGACAAGACTTGGCTGAGTCACTAGGCAAACTTTGATCAGGTCAACCTCAGTGAAAGAGGATTTAAACTGACCTAAATCTATCAGAAATGAGATCTCTTTTATCCCCCTCTAGGGGTAAGCAAAAACCCAAAACCAAAACAAACACATTATCTTACCAAAGTTATGATGCAAAAGCTAACAACCCCACAGTGTTTTGTTTTTGTTGAAAAAAAATTCTACAGTTGATTGCCTTTCCTTGAAAATAATATACACAAGGTCCTAAATATTTACCAGATGATACAGATCTGCCAGGGTTTTCAGCCAAGTTTCAAAGTTTCATGAAATCACTTCTTGGACATATTTCTAACAATCTGGCCCATGAAAATTAACTGGGGAAGATCTTTCCACCTTCTTCACATGGCCTTTAGCTCACAATCTCTGTGTATGCCCATAAGAAACCCACATCCTTATAATCATAAATGTCCTTGCTCATTCAAAAGCAGTTGTTACTACTGATAGATAAGTACACACATAAAAAAAGTTTATTCTTTGGAAACACTTATTTCCAGTGAAGACACCATGTGTTCTGGCTTCAGTAAAAACTCCTTTTCCCAGCCTCTACCTACTTAAATCTCAACTATCTGCTCTCTTTAAATATCTTCTCAAAAATAAATCTCAATTTAGGTTTTCTACACTAGCCATTTTCAATTCAGACTCCACAAAGCCAACCACAAAACCTGTCTCAATAGGAGTAGACCCACATTTTTTAATTTAAACTTTACAATTTTATTTGAATTGAGGCTGTAAAACATTTTTTAAAAATAATATTTTTCTGTAACTATATCCCTTAATACAGAAGAAAGTATGTTTTATTACTTCAGTTGATAAAATTGTTTTAATTAATCAGAGATATTAAAATGTCTTATTCCCATTTAAATATCTTTCAAAAGTATTGTGTGCCTCTGAGAAATTTCAAATAACAGGGAGGCTGAGCCTCCACATCCTGTACCAGTTGCCTTGAGGGTCTGGCTGCCAAAATTCTAAGTCTTGCCCATGGGAGTCCCACATACACATCCACCCAGGAAGGTCACATTCCATCCAGAACTCCAGAGGAAGACAATGATCCAAAGGGGTGTAAAACCAGGCCAAGCATTTACTCTAGACCAAAATTTATCTATAAAGCAGTGACCCAGTTACTGAAGAAACATTATCCTCATTCCTCCACACTATTATTTTTGTGTTTCTATGTGGGTCACAGCACAAGAAAATCCATGGAGAATTTGACAGGGAAAATAAGGAAGTTACAACTGAGGACTGTTGACCCCACTTTTCCGCTCAAGTTGTCACATGAAGAGAAAGGTAAGATTGACCATAGGGAGTAGCAAACTGCATTTCCCCAGACTTTGGTATTTTACAGATAGAAAAATATTTTAAAAGAATTAGGGAACTGATTTACATTTGCTAACTTTTTCTTTTGCCAAACAAATATACATTGACAGTGATAACTCTCATCTGTCAGCATTATTTTGTAAAAATGCATTTTAACACTAAAAAGCAGGGAAGACTGTAATATCAGGGGAAAAGGCCATTCCTTTCCTGAATAAGTCAGTTGTTCCTCTTATACTGATGTCACAACAAAGGCGGCCACCCTGCCCCTACTTTGGATTTACTGTTTTGTTTTGTTTCCACTTCCAACCAGTGAAAAGTATTTCAAGGCAATCCCAGTCAACATACTGGATACCCAGAGGAATGAGGCCAGAGTATGATGTGAGCGTGGGCCTGAGGTGGCTGGCCGTGAGCTCAGCAGGCTGAAGGGGAAATCCCTGTGGGATAACTCTAGTTGCCAGTTAGGGAGATCCAACAGAAAACCAAGCACATCGCGGCATTTTGTGAGTTTTCCTGTACTCTGCTCAGCCCTAGGAGAGGGCTGAAGGAGCCAGATTGTACACCCTCCTCTGCTTTGCCAGCCAGCTTCCCAAGCGTGGTGATCCTTTTCCAGCAGGTGGCAGAACACACACATAGAAAATTACAAAGCCACCCAAGGTTTCTGTCTTTCAGTTGGTCCACTGTGTTATTTCTTTAAAAGTGAGCCATGTATAGTAAGAAATTTTGCAAACAAAAAACCTACATATATTAAATCCTGGAATCCTGTTTACACAGGTACTTTGGTCTTCACAGAGAGGTTGAAACTCTGCAAAGAGGAGGACCACAAAATAAAGAAAAGCCTGGCCAATAAAATATGAAGACCAGAACCCACATCTTCCAGCTCTTAAAGATCCCAGCAAATAACTCCTGTATTTCACTCTGTGACCCACGCTGGAGTGTAGTGGCATGACTGCAGCTCACTGCAGCCTCAACCACCTGGACTCAAGAGATCCTCCCACCTCAGGCTCCTGAGTAGCTGGGACTACAAGTGTGTGTCACCACTCTCAGCTGATTTTGTATAATTTTTGTAGTGATGAGGTCTCACTATGTTGCCCAGGCTGGTCTCAAATTCTTGGGCTCAAACAATCCTCCTGTCTCAGCCTCCCAAAGTGCTGAGATTACACTGGGTGTGTGAGCCACCACACCCAGCCTCCTGCATTTCTAAAATGTCTAAACCCAGTGAAAGCTTTCACTAATCTTCATCACATGCACCAATAAGGGTATAGTTATAAACTGTCTTTTCTAAAGAAACCCATAGATTTTTCATTGCCTCTTTCCAAGGAGAAAAGTCATACAGTATCCAAAGTTACACAATGGGTCAGGAGAATAGGCCATAATACCTGTCAGTGTCTCTCTATTGAAGTGTTTATTCACAAAAGCAAAGTCATGTTTCAAGCTGAAAAAGTATTTCCTAAAATATACTCTAGTTGAATGTTTCAGGTACAATAGTAAGTAGGTCACTTGCTCTCTGGGATTCAAAGAATACGGGCCTGCATTACTCTATTTCTGCCCTGAACAGGAAAGTTAAAATGAAACACTGCACAACAAGAAAATCCACAGCTTTCTAAACAGCCATGGCTCGGGGGTCCGGTCTATTACTCTAAGCTTTATAGATAATCTTCAAAACTAATTTGACCCACAAAAGTAAAACTAATTGGGCTTTCCCAAAAATTCTGTAACAACCATATTCATAGTACCACTCTCCCTTCCAGATTATTTATAGCCAGAAATTAAAACCAAGAATAAGTGCCCTAGAAATATTTTTTTAAATAGCCTAAATTTGATGGTCAAATCATGTTCCTTCTCCATGTTTTTTTTTTTCCAGTGTCTAATCTGGTCCCACTCCTACCCTCAAACAATTATCCAGGGTTCCCAGGGGTGCCCCATGCTCTATACCTTCTCGGAGGCTATCTGCTACACAAGATAGAATAAGATCTAGAAGGACCAGACAGGAATACAGCTACTTCTATAGATAAGGAAAACCTGGTCCTGAAACAAACTCCCCAAAGCTACAGCTTGTTAGTCCCAATGTTGTAACTCTACCCCTCAGTGTTCCATTCCTCTAGGTCTTATCAGGTCACTCGTTTTCACTGGAAAGTAAGTGTGGGTCAAAGCAACTGGATTTATTATTACTTCTCTCAGAAAACAGATATTTAATCAACAGGGGTTATGGTTTAGAAATTTCATATAAAACTGGTTGGCAGGGTGGGGGACATTTTGAACAATGGGTACTTTCCATGTCCTCAAATCACATTCTGCCTGTAAATAAATCACACCTTGAAAATACAAACATAAGAACTGAGCCATGGTGACCTGCCTCTTGGCAACTGTAAAGAATGTAAGCTCTATAAGGAGAGAAATTCTGTTTTATTCACATCTGTATTTCCAGTATGTAGAACAGAAGCTGGCACTGAAGAGCAGCTCAACAGCAAATATTTGTAAAATGAACAAAATGAAGAAAGTATCCCTCTTTTCTTCTCTCTGTAGTCCATCTCCATCCCCATTTTGTTCCTTTAAGGCCTAGTTTCTTTAATCAAAACTCTGTTATGAGGTAAATGTCTACGTGTCATTTATACCTTCTTAGCCTTTAAGTCACTACTTGAAGTCTTCGGAATTTCAGTTTCACATCTAACAAAAGACTTTGACCCTCATGGCAGGCTCCCAGTCTCAGGCAACAATGGAAGGCCTTTGTGGCCAGGCCTTTCTGTGCACATGGCCAAGCTTTGGATTCTTTGGAAGAATAGCAAACAGTTACTGAACAGCTCCCTTCCCCAGTGACCTCTTGATTCCCTACTGTGGCTCTCCTTAGCCTTCACATCCTTGTAATCTAAAACTCTATCTTCCTGCTGTCTCTATCTTCCTTTCTCAGATGTCAAAACCTGTAAGACATGCTGCTGTTGCATGTTTAGCCTCAACTATATTGTTTAGTAAATGCCAAGTTGTCAGTTTTTCACATTCCACTCTGTGAAGACAGAACACCTCACCCTATTGAGTTAACCAGGAACCCATTCTCACCCTGTAATACACTAGGTGGTGCTGTTGCTGTATCCAGACCCAGTTGCTATAACCAGATTGCAAACAGAAAAAGGAAACAAGGGAGCTTTCGGGGTCCTAGGAGACATTTCTAGATGGGCCACTCTCTGCACAAGCCCTCGGCACAGTTCCTCAGCAACAAAGAACATTACATCTTACCAAGCCACACAATTCCAGAATGAAGCTCACAAATGGTACGAAAAGATAGGAGGGGCTCAAGATCTCCAAGCGAAAGGCTTTAATGTAAGACTCATTAACATACATGGGCATACACAATCATATTTATGACAACTGCTGGATGTGAATAATAAATGCTCACCCTGCCACCAGAGTTAAAACTCTGTTTAGACAGTCAAGTGGCAAATAGTGTCAGGCAGAATTGGATACATGAAATGCAACCATAACAGCTGGGAAATACTTGAGTTTGTCCCTGCTTTTCACAATCATCTTTCCTGGTGTGTGATATCTAAGACTTTGGGAATGAAAGCTTTATATACAAACAAATGAATATCAACCTCTCTCAGCCCACTGCTTGGCTATTGCACAAAGCTTCCAACCTGCCAGAGAAGCCTCCTTGGCCTCAGTTAACTCTTTGCTCAAATGACCGGTAGACCCATATGACAGGGAAAACTCTCACATCCATCAAAAAGGCTTTTCAAATTTCTGAACAAGGCAGCATGACAAAAGAATTATTTTGTTGGGGTTGCGCATTTTTTAAAATAAGTCTTAAAATGTGTATTTTTACAAAATTATCTGAATGAGACCCTCACCTAACAGTTTAAGCAATAAACATTCCCACACAAAGAAGAATGGATCTGCACCAAGAGAAATATGTCTGGTATTAATCCAAGAAGAAACAATCCATCTCACCCGCACTACCCCAGCAGCCAGGGTTTCACACCCCTTGTGGAGTGATTTCAGTACTCCTCACAAAATGCTAATAAGAACTCACTAATGCTAATAATTGAACTGGAACTATTGTTGGCTCCAAAAGCAACCCAGCCAAGCTAGAAACTTGAAGGATCCCAAAGTAACTCAAGAGGAACTAAGACAAAGGTGCCACTCTAGGGCAATTCTTACACAGAATGGTTTTCCTCTTGCCCTGAATCCCATCCTTAAAAGAGACAGAATCCCAGCTGTAGCTGCATCATACTTTCCAATGAAATGCAAGGAATTTCTGAGCCCAGGTTTTTCCATAACTACTAGATTGACATTTCCACATAAAGCTCTAAAAGCAAAATTAATATGCCACACTTAAGAGTCAAGGGAACTTGTGGCTCTCAACATAATTTCTGCCTTCAGACACCCAAAAGATACACTCCATTAGCTACCAGGGCTGATTACTTCAGTTACATAACCTAGGCCCACATCAACCTAGAGAGCAGATTACAATGGGGGAGGTTGGTGGGTGTGCTGGAAGGTATAGTTTGAAAAAATCTTAACTCTGAAATAGCTACCCAGAAAAGTCTTTAGGGGCACTCTGCTCAACTTCACTGGGAATCACTAAAGTTAACATAATCATATACCAAAGAGATCACACAGATGGTTAACACCAACATATTCATGGTCCAAAGTCCTGATAAATGGCAGGTAGGTATTTCCAGTCTTAGTGCTACAGTATGTAGCTAGGCACATATGAACACGTCAGGAGAGGTCCCCCACCATCCCCAATGTCAGGCAATTGTTAAACTGACTCTCTAAAATAATAATTGGTCACAGCCAGTGACAGGGAAAGCCAGTCTCCCAACAGATAAAAAGAGACCTGAAGCTGGTGATCAGCAGCTTCCTGAGAAGATCTCAGGAGTTGGGCAAGTGGGTTCAGGCATGTGCACTAAGAAACAAATGGCAGAGTTTAACTGGTATATAACCATCCTCTAGGAACACTTGACTGGTAAGGACTCAAATGAGCATGTGCACAACTTCAGTAAACACCCTCCATGCGGCCCCTCCCAAGAGCTGGCAGGCCATTTCACATGTGGATAGCCCACCTCAAGGAAAACTCAAGGGAGGGAGATGCACCCCAGAAGCATGACAGTGTATAAAACCCCAAGTCAAAGGTCAAACAGGGTCCCTGGATCTCTCAAGTTGCTCACTTGGCCCTCTTCCAAGTGTACTTTACATCCTTTCATTCCTGCCCTGAAACTTTTTAGTAAATTCTAACTCCTGCTCAAAAACTTGCCTCAGTCTCTCACTCTGCCTTTGCTCCTTGGATGAATTCTTTCCTTCACGGAGGCAAGAATCGAGTTGCTGCAGACCTGTATGGATTTGTCACTGCTAAAATACTTTGATGTGTGACTCAGATATCTCTCGTAGTAGTAAGATACCTCTATGTCTCGCCATCTTCAGCTGAAGGCGTTCAATACCTGTACATAGTTCCTTCTCCTCTTTCTTTCTTTCTTTCTTACTAACCAACCCCCAGATCGAGTTCTCTCAGCCACAGATGCTCTGGTCCCCACTGGGCTGATCTCTCAGCTCACTTTGATGGGTGGCTTGTGGGGGTGGGAAGTCAGCACCAAGTAGACCTGAAACACTAAAAGCCTTCCTGAACAGAAGGTTTGCAAGAGTCATAGGGCTAAAGCCTAAGACTATGCAATGTCTAGGGTTTCCTCTGCTTTTTCAACTAAAACTGGCTCTTTCCCAAAAGCCCACACCACCTACTCTCCTGTTTTCTCTGTGTATTTTCTGAAATGGTCTTCTACACCTACTGGACTGTCCACCTTGGGGGCAAGTCTACCTCTTCTCTGTTTTTACTTCACATGTCACATGACTTCCTTCTCTGCCCTAAACACACACTCCCTATTATTCGTGTACCTGCGGCTCTTGCTGTGTTTGCACAGCAGCAAAGGAATGGGCTCCCTTGCCCACTGATGGGACAGACACTAATTGGAACCCCAGCTCTGCTGGCTCCTTATGATTTACCACATGCTTTTCATTCCTGTTATGCTCCAGGGCCAAGTTTTTGGTAGCTTTTGAACCAGTGTGTCTACCTGCATAGGACCTTGCTCTGTGGCCCTTTAGGGACCCCACCTACTTGCTTTTTTGAGTTAGCAACCCTTTGGAATGAAGAAAAATTCTTCCCTTGCCATCTGTGAGCCCTTATCCCAACCAAGTCCTCCAGAGGTTCCTCCTTTATGTCAAGAAGGTACATAAATATCTCAGTTCAAGGGCTGCTGTTTTTCCGAGCATATGAGGCTTTCCATGAGTATCCCTCTCGCTTCCTCCTGCTTCCCTCCTGTAGCAGAGAGATTGTCCTAACTACTTAAGCATTTGTTCTGCATATTACCCTGGGAAAATGAAAAACCCCAAATACAAATTTTCTAATCATTTCCATTTCTCTAATCATTTCCATGTTCTCTCAATATACATCAAGACCTTCAAGGTCATATTCAAAGAAAGGGAAATCCAGCCCCTTGTAGCAGTTAGCTGAAAATCAGAATTCTCATCTACTAAAAAAAAAAAATGGGAAATGGGATTATAAGAAAAGAGATAATCATTTTGTGCTAGAGTGCTCCATGCAAGAGTCACTATAATGTCATGGAGACAAGGATATAGGCCAGCTCAAGGCAGTAGGTACAAGAGACAAAAGTACCCATAGGACAGAGATGAAAGCTGGTCCCAGGCTACAGACACAGAACAAATTACCATTAGAACAGAGGTGAAGGCAAGTTTAGGTGTACATGGTAAGAACAGTTCATTTCACAACCCCAAGGATGAATAGGGGCCCCTGTTCACTCTGCTATCTTCTCCGTTCTCAAGTGGGTAATTATGATGAGATGGGATCAAGGTTAAGGGTACCTGGTGAGACTGTTCATTTCAGAACCCTAAAGATGAATGGAGGATGTCCTGTTTAGGAAAGGATAATAAGGAAATAAGATGGTACACCTTCTTTTTCCTTTTTGTCTCCTCTGTTCTCTCTTCACAGACGGGTAATCATGTCTCCATACCACAGGACACCTCCCTCAGATGCATCCTCAAGAACTGGGAAAAGTTTGACCCACAAACACTAAAAAGGAAAAGGTTATTTTTCTGTAACACAGCCTGGGTTGAATACAAGCTCCAGGACTAGGAATCTTGGCTAGAAAACAGAAGCATACATTTTATTATGATCTATCAACTAGATTTGTTTTATCACTAATGGAAAATGGACAAAAATCCCCTATGTACAGGCCTTCATGGCCCTAAGAAACAATCCTGACCTTTGTTGGGCTTGTAAAATGGATCCAGAGATGATAGCAGCCATAGTCAGGCAGCCCACTCTGGTTGGTTCGGGAGACCCCTTATAAGGTTTACCCAAGGGCAGAGTTTAGCACAAGCCCACTGCGCCTTCTATGCTATTATATTCAAGTCTCCCAGCCCTGGTGCTCTCCCCTCCGTACCCAGGACCATCCTCTGAACCCCACCCTCTTAACTTTCAAGAGGTTAACAACCCCAGTATACCCACTAGAGTCCAGACTCCATTCACTATGCAAGACCTCAGCCAAATTAAAAGGGAATTAGGGAAGTTTCTGGAGGACCCTGGCAAATACATCAAAGGGTTCCGTAAATTGCGCTCAACATTTGAACTCACCTGGAGGGACCTCTCAGTCATACTAGGGCAAACAGTGTCTAAGGAAGAACACAACTCCATTATGGAGGCAGCCCAACAATTTGCAACACGATGTACATGACTGACTCTGGTGGCTACCCTGTGGGGTCACCACAGTTTCCCAGGTCAACCCCAATTGGGAATAAAATATCCAGTGGGGTATATGGGCAAGGTACATGTTCCTCTGTCTGGTAGAATGAAAACTAGCAGAGCAAAGCCTTTGATCTATACTAAATTTGCCTTAATAGATCAAGGCCTTCTTGAAAACCCCACCACTTTCCTAGAGAGGCTACAAGAGGCCCTAGTGAAACATACTAACCTAGACCTAGAGACACAAGAAAGGTAACTGGTCCTAAAGGACCATTTTCTAACTCAAGCAGTCTGAAATACTCAGAAGAAACTCCAAAAACTAGCACTGGATGCCAACACCCCAGTGCCTGACATCCTTAAAATAGCTTCCTTGGTCTTTTATAATCAGGACCAGGAGGAAAAGGAAAGGGCTCAGCAAAGTGAGAGGCAAAAGGAAAAGCTCTACTGGCTGCCCTACAAGTCTGCCAGCCCCTTCCAGGTTACACTCAGAATACTCTCCCAGGTAACTGCCACCAGTGTGGGAAGCCAGGCCACTGGAAGGCAAATTGCCCCAATGGGACAGACGGAAGAAGCCCTGCATGGCTTGCCCCTCTGCCACAAGTTCTGCCACTGGAAACAGAACTGCCCTGAGAGCTGAAGGGTCCCAGGAACAAAATCCCAACCCCTGATGTCCTTGAGCCAAAGGGGCCCTATGCTCTGGCCTGCTCCCGGATCGAACATCACTACTGAAGGGATGGAGCCAACGGCTCCTTTGGACGTGGCAGGTAGTACTATACATTTTCTTTTCGACATGAAAGTAGCCTGCCCAGTGCTTACCTCTTTTCCTGTGCAATTATCCTCCAAATCCTGCCAGGTGATGGGAGTAAATGGAGTACCCATGACCCAGAAGTTTACTCTTCCTCTGTGCTATCTGTGGGGAAAACTGTTTTTGCTCATTCATTTTTAGGGATGCCAGAATGTCATCTGCCCCTTTTGGGTAATGATATTTTGTTTAGACTCAGGACTCAGTTAATCTTTTTCCAGGGCCAACACGCCCTTTTCCAAATGCAATCTTATACCTCAAGGAAACCACATACAAGGAAGAGCTGCCCACAGACCTTCCCATTAATCTAGAGGTCCACCTCTGTAATACTAGGAAAGGCCATAATGGCAATGCCTGTAGTAATTCAGCTCAAAGATCCTTCTAGCTATCCTTATAGAAGGCAGTTTCCTCTTTGGCAAGAGGTCAGAGGAACTTTGGTTACTAACTGAAAAATTTCTAAAACATGAACTATTAATACCCTGTAACTCACACCGTACCATGCCTATCTTACCTGTTAAAAAGAGCAATGGAGAATATAGGATAGCCCAGGACCTGCAAGTCAAAAATGAGGTAGTAGCCCCAATATACTCAATGGTCCTCAACCCGTATGTAATTCTAGTAGAAGCACCTCCACATGCTCAGTGGTTTTCAGTCTTAGCTCTCAGAGACACTTTCATTTTTATCCCCTCAAGACCTATCTTCCCAATTTCTATTTGCATTTTAGTGAGAAAATGAAAAAAGAAAGAGTCAACAGTTCACCTGGACAGCCCTTCTACAAGGTTTCAGAGATAGTCCCCATTTGTTTGGGCAAGTCTTAGCTAGAGATTTGTAGGACCTAACTCTTGAGGTAGGGAAGGCTGCTCCTACAGCACATGGATGACCTATTAATCTGCTCCCCAACAAGAGAGTTAGGAATCCAACATTTAGTCCAGACACTAAATTTCCTCACAGACAGAGGGAATCCAAGGACAAGGTATCCAAGGCCAAGGCACAGCTACTAAGACAAGAAGTCCAATACCCGGAGATAATCCTGACCCCCAGAGAAGATAAGCTCTAGCTAGAAAAGATACAGGCCATCTTAAAATACTTACCCCAACCATCTGAAAGTAACTTTGCACTTTTCTGGGGATCACCGGATATTGTAGACTTTGGGTACTAGAATATGGTGGAATTGTTAAGTCTTTATATCAGGCTCTAAAAGAAGAGACTGATAGGGACCCATTTCTCTGGGGAAAGGATCAGGAGCAAGCCTTTAGACAGCTAAAAACTGCCCTCTTACAAGCCCCAGCCCTTGGGCTACTCATATCAACCAAACCATTTCATCTTTTCATCACTGAAAGACAAGCTGTAGCCCTAGGAGTTCTAACTCAAACCATTGGGCCATTCAAACATCCTATAAGTTACTTTTCAAAGAACCTAGATCCAGTAGCGCAAGGACGGTTACACTGCCACAAGCCTTAGATAAAAAATGTCAATTTGGGGTAAAACAATCAAGAAAAGTACAAGGCAACATCAGACAACTCCCAAATCCAACCTCCAGTTCACAAGAACAAGCCTCTCAGGGTTCATTAAATTGGGAAGGAACCTGGAAATGGTTTGACTGGGTTCTTCCCTTTTTAGGCCCACTTGTTAGTCTCCTACTTCTGCTCCTTTTTGGTTCATGTCTTTTAAATCTAATAACCTGATTTGTCTCCTTTCATCTTCAGGCCATCAAGCTCCAGATGATCCTCAGTGACAGATACTGTCCTCCCAATATTCAAGAGTCACCCTTCTATAGACGAGCCCTAGACTGCCCATCAGTGGGCATGACAGAGGCAAAATCCTGCCTGTATCCCTTAGACCTGGCTGGATATCACTTTTACCAACCCATGGAGCCACCCTGCCCTGACAGCTAGCAAAAGGCAAAGACCCACAGAAAAACCATTATTGCCCCTCTGTCAGCAGAAAGCAGTTACAGAAGACTGACCTTTATCCATTCTCTCAAATAATTGGGTCTTGGACTCTTTCGGGGGGGAAACGTTAAAGTAGATAGCTCAGCAGACATAAGCAGGGCAGGATAACCCCTGCTTCCCCACCACCTACCCGCCCCCACACCAATGAATGTCAGGCAACCATCAGGTGATAGTGAGGCAGTTGTTAAACTGACTCTCTAAAATAATAATTGGTCACAGCCAGGGCAGGGAAAGGCAGTCTCTCAACAGATAGAAAACACCTGAACCTGGTGATCAGCAGCTTCCTGATAAGATCTCAGGAGTTGGGCAAGTGGGCTTAAGCATGCACACGAAGAGGCAAAATGGCTGAGTTTAACTGGTATGTGACCTTCCTCTAGGAACACTCAACTGATAAGGGAAAACCACCTTAAATGAGTATGTGCACAACTTCAATAAACACACCGTGCATGCGGCCCCTCCCAACTGCAAATGCAGACAGCCTACCCCAAGGAAAACTCAAGGGAGGGGAGATGCAAAACCCCAGAGCATGCCAACATATAAAACCCCAAGTCAAAGGTCAAACAGGGCACTTGGATCTTTCAAGTTACCCACTTGGCCCTCTTCTAAGTATATTTACTTCCTTTCACTCCTACTCTAAAACTTTTTAATAAACTCTCACTCCTACTCAAAAACTTGCCTTAGTTTCTCACTCTCCCTTATACCCCTTAGACAAATTCTTTCCTTTACAGAGGGAAGAATCCAGCTGATACAGACCTGTACAGATTTGCCACTGCTAACATTAGTACCCCGAAGTTTTACTCTTTAAAATGAAACACTACTGCTTTCTAGAAACTACTGCTGTCTAGAAACCTTCATTTGCAAAAAGCCGATTGGTTTGAAAAGTAATGACAGAAAACAAGTTTTAACCTTATCAGCTACATTTTAAAAATCTGTTTTTATTCATATAATTTCCTCATCCAAACAAGTGAAAATTAAGTCTTGCCTTCTTGGTAAATTCAGCAGTGATTCTTAACCCTGTTTGCCCATCAGACTCAAATGAAAAGATTAAAATACCCTTGCCTTGACACCACTCCGATAGATCATCATTTTTAATTAGCTTGGGGCAGGACATGGGTATTGGTATTTTTTTTAAACTCTTCACGTGTACAGCCAGGTTCAGTACCACCAAACTGGTACAGAAAAAGAACTGAATTCAGGTCTATCATCTGAACATAATTAGCTGCCTTCTTTAAATTTCCCCATATCCAAATTTTATTCTGCAAAATGACATTAATCAAAGGTCAATTCTCCGAACTGAATATAGTTAAGATAAAACTATAATAATAAAGAACTCTGAAGTAATGGAAAAACAAGTGGTTACTGTTATCTTGATATCTGAAACCAACTGATGGCATTGCTGACAATGAAACCACAAGATTTTGATAATGGTGAGATTATATAGCAAGCATGCAGCAAATCTGTAATTTTGAGGTAGAAATATATTACATCTCCCTACCAAAGAATTTGCTGCATTGCAAAATTTAGCATAAAATTCAAACAAAGAAACAGTACAGGGACAGAGAGAAGAAAGGGATATGAGAAGCTTGGACCATGAAAAGTCGAAGCACAGATCCAGATGATAGCAAATAACCTGAGAAAGAAGCCATTAGTACCAAGGCTTGCCTGCCTTTCCTTTGCTTATTCTTCCCTATCCACATCTCCCTGAAAAGCCAATGGACTAAGCAGGGTTCCTTACTGAGACCATAACCCCTCAGATGGCCTCTGCCCTCAACAGTGGAAAACAGTCAGCCCCTCACTGCTGGCAGACGTTAGATCCCCCTAGAATCTAAAACATTAATCAAGACCAAATCAGATTTCAGAAGTGAGAATCAATAGACTGAACCCTAGAAATCAGGATTCTCTGAGTCCCAGTGTAGCTTCAGAAGAAGAGGGCAAGCAGCACCTCTCAGATATGAAAGCTCTGCAATGGCAAATTTCACCTTCTCTGAGAATGAGAATAACAGACCCACTTGGCCTGCATAAGATGGCATATTTCCACTCTCTTAGACCAGGAGCATCACCATGACAGTAACACAGCTGGCTACATAAGGACAAAACACAAGAAACACCTCACTCAATCAGAGATATGCAGAAAGGTGGCAGGTATGGACCTGTGGTGGAATTTCACATGGGCAGAGGTCTCCACTTCCTTCCAAATATGTTTTTAATGACTTAATTTGGTCAGGATTTTGTTGATACAGCTTGGCAACCAGCACAAAGTAACTTTCCTATCCCTTCTTGCAATACACCCACAACTCCTAATTCGGGACCTCTCACTTTTTCCCAGTCAGGGTAAGCCCTAGGTTTTCAGTTTCCTAAATAGGGACTGGGCTACTGCAATGATCCTTCGTGCAGTCATGACTGAACTCTTGCTTCTAGAAGTCTGAAGTAGGCTTCTAATAGCCACCAATTATCAAGTACATATTATGTTCATAGTTTATCTCTATTTGTGTTGATAAGTTATCCCTATTTTACAGAGAAGAAAATTTGAGCACAGAGAAATTTAGTAATAAGTAGTAGTAAAGCAGGTTTTCAACTCAAGCTTGTCTGATCTTTAAAATAATAATGGTGGGTTCTTATATAGCACTATGTGCCAGGCACTGGTCTAAACACTCTAAATTATTTAATCTTCACGGTAACCCTAGAGGACAGGTACTGTTTTTACCACTGCCATTATGCAGGTGAGAAAACTGAGGAGTAGAGTTCAGCAACTTTTTTAAAGTTACAAAGCTAATAATTGGCAGTACCAGAATTCAAATAGGCAGGCTGGTTTTGGCATCCATACAGGCCTTAACCACTGCACATACTGCCCCCTCTTTCTCTCTGTAACTTGGTTCTTTCTATAATCATTCATTCAAATATTGCTTAGGTCCCTACTATGTACCTAATATCTTACCAGAAATTGAAGCAAGATTACTAGTATTTGAGAGGATACCTCCCTCAGAGAGCAGTAATGAGATGGGCAAAAGCAGCAAAAGAATATAAGAAGGCTGTTACTAAAATGTGAAATCAGGCAATGCATGCTGGGGTACACAGGAAGATTTGAGCACTGGAACAGGCGGGAGGACCTCACTGAGCACTGAAGGTGAGTTTCTGGTTGGGAGAATAACGTGAGCAAAGTTGAAAGTGAAGAGAAGCATTGCAGGAGGAGTGAGGTAACCCATTCCCATGCCAGACTCTGCATTCCTGTTTTATATATATTATGTATCTCATTTAATCCTCCTGCAGGCCTATGAAACATCCTTGACAAAGAAAACGAGATGCAGAAATTCCAGCAATTCCTACAGATCACACAACAAGCAAGTGACAGAGCTAGGTTTGCTGCCTCCAACACCCTTTCTCTAAACCTGGAACCTCTTCACACAAGTAAATACAAACTTATGAGACCAGGGTATCAGGCAAACGTTGATAGGGCCAGGAAGGATCTAACCATTCTAATTTCTAGACCTCTTAGTGGGCTCTTTGTCTTTCTTCCATTTCCCAGGGGAGGAGTACCTGTATTTTCAACATAGAAATCTCCTCCTATGGTGTTCCCATTGCAAACAAGCTTCCTCTCTACAGACTGACAAATAGTAACTTGCCTATATGCAGCTCTCTAAAGCCAGCCAAGCCAACCAGAGAAGGGCCTAGCTGAAGGCATGCTCTGGCTGGTGGACCCAGCTTGGGGGGCAGGGATACAGGCCAGGCTTAGGGAAACTCAAGGATCCCCTAATCCAGCTCCTTTCCCTCCTAACAGGGAAAAACTGGGCCCAGAGAAGGGCCTGAGTCACTCAAGGTTGTATATTCCTCTACCCTCAACACACACAAAAAATTTCTTAACTCCATAAAAATGCTTTGGCAAGCAGGGATCTGAAATTCCTGCAACAGCTTGGGGAGGAGGTAACTAAAGATCTACCTTCCCACAGAGTCTGTCTTTAGATTCCAGTGCTGCTAAGACTAACAAGTGCAAATCTGTTTACTTAGCAAAGTTGAGGCTTGACTCAAATTTTGTGCTGTCAGGATGGGGATGGGGTTGGAAAGGCATCTAAATGTGAATCATTAGCTCTTAATCAGCAACCAGGGGAGTGGGATGTTTTGGGAAAGCACCTTCTTGAGCACCTTGGACTTGCTTTCTTCCTTCTGCAGGGAAAGTAGGCCTGATGGTACAGCAACCACTTGCAACCTCCTACGAGAGACTCATCGTACTCACCACTGAGTGTAACGAAAATACAGATATTGTGATGCTTCTGCTTGGACCCTTAGATGGCCCTCTAAACAAGCTTTAAGTAGCAGACCTAACTCCAACAAAGGAGACTCTGCTGGTCAAAGAGTAAAAGCAGCACCCATTACTTCATTGTCAGAGTGTTTAAAATGTATATCAAGGCCATTACTCATTAAACTTTCCCTCTGGGAACAGATAAAGTCCATTGTTCTAAAGCCAAAAGACTGTGTGCTGCCTGCCATTAATATTTCCTGTCACTCTTCAGTTCCATTTTCACTAATCATCACATTAGACAATAGCCAAAAGACATAAATCAGAAAAAAAATGTACTTACCTTAATGTGCTCAGAGTATTTATAGGCCAGTTTCCCTGCTGGCTACTATTAGCACAGTTTTATAATGTATAAAGAGTATTTCCTCTCATTCTCTTTAGCATTAGGTAAAATCCTCAGAGGGAACAGAACCCAGATGTTTAAATAAAACAGACCAATGACCTAGGGCTATAGCATTCACACAGTAGTGGTTTTATATGCTTTTTTTTTTTTTTTTTTTTTTCCTAATCTAGGACTTACTAACCAAAAGTAAACTGAAATATTTGGGAACCTAGACACTGGATGACCCAAAGGTGAGGAAGGCGGACCATTCCCTCTGTCTTTTTATTCTCTATTCCCTGAGCATGCCTCTCTGTGTTTCCCTCCTAGCTCTCTGACCACTCACAGGTTTAATTTTGCACCTCCCTCTTTGCTAAGCCAATAAAAATGTTGGTATTTCCTTGAAAAAAATGCATCTACTCCCGTATCTATTCCCATATCTACATCATAAACTCCCAAATCTGAAATTCAATTGATAGTGCTCTTCAGAATTTCAATTCCATTCATCAGCTGCCACCTACATATCTCTAGGATGTCCCACAAGCTCCTCAAACTCAAACTGTGAAAAACTGAACCCACTGTTTTCTCTACCACCTTTCCTCACCAATTTCTGTTTCTACAGTCCCTGCCTTATTGATGGCACCACATTCCATTATTGTCCAAATCAAAGACATAGGAATCATGCTTCACCCTTTACTCCTCCTCACCCAAACTTCCTCACATCTTGCCAGTTCCCTCTTTTGAATCCATCCACTTTTCTCCACTCATTAGCCTAGTTCAGGCCAAAATTCTCATTTCCCCAAATTGCAATAATAGCCTCCTCACCTGCCCCTACTTGTGCTCTTCCAATCCATTCTTTACATTAACCCCAGTAATCTTTATAATGTATACATCTAAGCATGTCACACCCCTTGCTAAAATCCCTTCTGTTACTCCACTCTGCTTTTAGGATGAAGCCCAAATGCTTCACCAACTGAAAAGACCTCTATAAGCTGGCTTTCAGGCTGGGCGCGGTGGCTCATGCCTGTAATGCCAGCACTTTAGGAGGCCAAGGTGGGCGGATTGCTTGAGATCAGGAGTTCAAGACCAGCATGGCCAACATGATGAAACCCCGTCTCTACTAAAAATATAAAAATTAGTTGGGTGTGATAGTGCACGCCTGTGGTCCCAGCTACTCTACTCAGGAGGCTGAAGCAGGAGAATCACTTGAACCCAGGAGGCAGAGGTTGCAGTGAGCCAAGATCATGCTACTGCACTTCAGCCTGGGCAACAGAGCGAGACTCCATCTCAAAATAATAATAATAATAATAACAATTTGGCATTCATATACCTCTCCAGACTCATCTCTCACCAGAATTCCTTCACATTCCATGTTTCAGCCACACTGAATCTCTTTCCTATTCTCAAACCCACTGCTTTCTCTATTGCCTCCTGGCCTTGCCAGAATCATAGAATTTTACAGACGAAAGGGACTGAAAAATAACAAAATCAGAACTCTCCACCAATTTGCTTCTTATCTTCAGAAAACTCAATCTAATTTATTATTTATTGAGTGTCCACCAAGGGTAAAATACTATCTTAGTAGCTGCAAAGACAATGAGTTTGTAATCTCAATGCTTTTCTTAAACTTGAGTTTAAAAGTTCAAGTTCCTGAAATTTAGCTCCCTTCCTCAAACCTAAATTCAAGTTACACCAGGAAACTACCTGTTCTTGACTAACCTGGCTTGAGCCCATATAGAGTTTTACCAGAATAAAACTTCTCTATCAATCCAGAGCCCACATGTCTCCTCCCAATCTGCAAGCCTCACCTAGCTGTTTAGGCTTACATTAAACAGCTTCCAGTGTAGCCTCACCTGGCTGTTTAGGCTTACATTAAAAACTCTCTAAGTTTCTGTTGGCTTTCTCAGCTGTTGCTAGAAGCACTAAAATTGGCATCAATTGCCAGGGATTCTCAGGAACCAGAAACTCTGTATTTAGTAGCTATGTGTGGTGTGGTATCAGTCAGGGCTGAATAAGGTTTTTAAGTTTAAAATTATGAGGCCCAGAAAAGGGGGTGGAGGGAAAAGCCATCCAGAAGAAATTTAATAGCCAGTATTTCCTCGTGACAAAACAAAATGATGGAGCTAGGCAAAGATCACCTATCTGGAATCAAAAGACTGTATTCTGTGTCTTTGCTGATTCAGGAATGTGGCTTGATAAAGGAGACACAGATCTTGCTGGTAGTTTTCCTTCTTCTTGGTAGGCTTAGTATTACTACTATTGAAAAAAGGCAACCACTCTGGGGAAATAAAAAGTCTCCCCTTTCTCCTAAGGGCAGGGGCACATACTTGGGTGACTGGAGATGGGCTTTGTGCAAGGACACAGAGTTGGCCCTGTATGACACCACTTTGTCTACCAAATTCATGTCTTTGACTACATAAATACATAAAATACTAACTCAAGTTTCTCAATACCCAGATCTGAAAAAGAGTCTGCTTTCCAAATAGAGGAAGTGGCTATGTACATTTTTGCCTATATGTTATGTACTTGGAAACTCATTTGAAGTTCCCTAATACTGCACGATCTTCATTTGCTCATAATGGCCAATCTCTCACCATCTCCATCAGTGAAGCAGGAATTTGTATTGTTCTCAAATACAACACAAATAGAATTCCCAGCAACCAGTTTTATCCGGAGACAGTAATGAAGCATAATAATCCCCAGCTGACAAGAAGCCCAATGACTATTAATAGAGAGAAGCAATATGAAAGTGTCAAATAGGGTAGAAAGCAAGCTACAGCTGGGTTGAAACACTAAGTTATTAGGAATAGAATCAAGTGGAAAACTGTCCTACGTCTTATTTTCTTTAGTTTTTGTTAATCTTGATTGATTTCCACCCAGTTCAGGATGGGACACATACTAGCCTAATTTGATTTGGGAGCCAACCAAGGTTGCCAGATGCTTCTGTTAAGGCAAGTCCCAGGCCCCAGTTTAGCTGAGTGTTCCTGGGTCTAAGATACCTTTCCTACCATCCATTGCAAAGTGGAGTTGTATGTATATATTAGGTAGCAACAGCAGTAAGCAGGAGAGTGAAAAGATGAGATGTGGCGCCAATTCCATGTTTTACCTGCATCTTTAGAAGACTGAAGATTCTGCACCCAGGGTAGCAAAAAAAAACTCCATAGGACTACATACGGAGTGACTTTCATATTTTCCACACTTTTTGGCAAGGCCTTATTGCTCAAAGGACATTTGAGTGGTTAACGCTCAAGTGGTTATATTGCAGTCCAACTAAGAACCTTTCAGTGAGATGAGTCTTTCACTATAAGAAAGCATCAAATAAAGGAACTACTGATTTACAGACCAAAGATATTTACTGAGTTTAGAAACATTTATCAATTATCTTCTCTGTGGAAAACAATGTACTTAGCACTAGGGTGATGAAGAGCTTTAAAGATGACAGAGACACAAGAACACTCCCCTCAAGGAACTTTACAAAGGAAAGAAAGAGGCATTAATACCAGTAGATAACGAGAGGAACAGAGTTCAGATGTCAAGGGCTGTGATTGCTGAAAGAGAACCAAATTTGGAATTTGTCATATCATTAACACCTTTTACATATTTTTCATTCCTCCAGAGTAAAACCTTATCTCTCCTTACCTGCCAAAAAGAGAAACTACAGTAAACAGAAATATGTACCTTGGGGAAGATTTGTCTGTACTCTTGCTATTCCCTGGACAGAGACACGGAGGCCTATTTTCAAATTAAGTTGGTTATGATGTGTGTGAATGATATGGTTCATAAGACAAATTAAGCAATAGATCAAAAGGATAAGAAAGACCCACTAAGGCAAGATTGTGATCCATCTGCCAGCAGTTACCTGTGTTGTACAGCAGGGCTAGGAAGGACACATACCTATTGATCCAAGAAGATGGCACCATAACTGTATGTCCCAAGGCTCTGTCAGTATTTTACACCCTGGGAAGACAGTAATTGTGGTCCTGGCAGGAAAATCTGTGAAACCAACTTCAGAGCTTCCAGTACACTACATTTGAAAATAAGAGTCTTTGTTGATAAGACAAGCGGAGCATTGAAAGTAATTTGGGATACTGAAAATCCTCTGCCAGACCAAATTCAGCTTGTCATTGTTGACTCCAAGCTTATCTCTGAAAGACATCAAACACAAAAAGAAAAAAAAAGTCTTGAGAAAAAAAACACAGCTTATTCCATTTGGGGAATAGAAATTAAGACATGAAACAGATGGAATGGGGAAGGGCAAAGGGCTTAGTAAGATTCACTACAGAATTAGGCTTTCGTTTGATTAAAACCAGACTATGCAGGGCAGAGGCAGAACAAAAATCACACAGCTCTGACTCATCAAGCTTCAGCGTGTGCAGCCACCACCGGGGGGCAAGACCAGGTAGAAACCGTATATGCACACACCCTGCTAAGAAGAATCATAATTGGTGGACTCAGCTCTGAAGGTTTTGTCTTACTTTTCCATGTTATGAAAGTCTGGGCTGAAGAAAGAACAGCTCATATGGTACAAAAACAGAAGCTGTCAGCTTTACATTCTCAGTACCTAATGTAATGCCAAATGCATCCGTACTTAATATCTGTTTTTTGAATGAATAAAAGTCTAACCTCTCAATTATGTCCATGAGGTCTGGGAGGATGTATAGGTATAGTCTGTGACCAAATGTTTGGATCTGACAGTCTCATAACTTTGTATCAGCATAATCAGTAATGCTCCCTTTCATGTGCAAAAGTGTGTCAGTTTTTGACTTACAGAAGACCTCAACTAAAAATGAATGATAATAAAGAGAAGGAAGAAAATAGAAAACCTATCTTTCTACAAATGAATAAATGAAAAAATAGCTTGAGTAAGGTCTACATGTGGGTAAGGAGATAGACTTTCAGCCCTGTGAATTTTTCCTACTACCAGAAAAAAAATATTGACTTATATGCTTGTTTTTTAAAGGAAGCAGCCTGATTTATTCCTGGGACATATCTATTTCCATTTATTTAGCTTAGCGTTTACACGAGCAGGATTCAAGAACAATTCTATTTTGTTCAAGACGAATCATCGTTCACTCTGGGAAGCGCAAAAACATCACAAAAATAAAAGTAGCAGGAAAAAGGAATGTTAATAGGAATTGGATCCACTAATGGATTGGGATTTTTATATTTTTTACCTTTTATATTTTACATAAATTTTCTTCAAACTCTCGCAGACCATAAGTAGGAGTTTATTATCTAGTGTGTAAACCTCTTGTGAGCTTCTGGTATGACTGCTAACAAGAAAATAGTATTTTCCTTCTTAAGAAAACAAAGCACAAGATTCATTTGGCCATATCAGACGCAGAACTGAATTAGAAACCTTGAAAAAATAAATTCGACTTCACAAAGTATGGCATAAAATTAGACTCTGAAGACATGGTTTGGAATTCTACTGTCTATTCCCATATGGCCTTGGGCAAATATCTTAGAGCCTCAGTTTCTCATCTGCACAATTAGGGAGTTGACTGCTAAAGCTCCATCCATCACTGAAGCTCTATGAGTCTATGACTTGATCATTTTGTCAGTAAGAATTTCTTTCTCCTATCAGCCCTTTAGAGAAGATGGTTTGTTCCCATTCCCTCTGCCCACATGCTACTAGTCATCTTCTAACATCCTTAAAAATGGCCCATGGTGGGGGCATGGAGGCTCATGACTGTAATTCTAGCACTTTTGGAGACTGAGGTAGGTAGACAGCTTAAGCCCATGAGTTTGAGACCAGCCTGGGCAACATGGCAAAACCCCGGCTCTACAAAAAATACAAAAACCAGCCAGGCATGATGGCACGTGCCTGTAATCCCAGGTACTCAAGAGGCTGAGGTGGGAGGGTTACCTGAGTCTCGGGGTCAGAGGTTATAGTGAGCCAAGATCGCACCACTGCACACCAGCCTGGGTAACAAAGTTTTATGTCTCCAAAGATACATAAAAATAGCCTCTGGGATCTCTATGTTCTCTCAGTGCCCCCATCATTCCCTGAATCTGATGCTTCAGATTACACAATTCCATCAGAGTGACTTCTGATAAATGAAAACTCACCGTGCCTGGCTATACCTTAGCTATGAGCTCTCTGAGCACAGCGAAATATTTCAGATCAAAGAGTCCGTCTGTCTTTAGCTAGAAAATAAAGCTTGAATAACCAAGTTTACTACAAATTGGTCAGCTCAGGTCAACTACTGAGAAATAAATTGCTCAGTCTTCCATGTCTTCCAATGTATATTCAGTGGATTCACCAATATAACAATTTCGACCCCTCTTCTCCTCAGCAAAGAATATTACTTCATTCCACTTGCCTAGAAAGGTGCCAACATTCCCTGACTTACTACTTAACACCCATTGATTCAAACCTGGCTCTTAGATGTGTTTATTTAAAAGAGCCTAAGCAAAGCCTAGGTTATTCATTTTCCATTAGTGAGAGTAGGTCTTCCAGGATCTTCTGCAGTGATCTTTGTCAACCTGGTTTGAAAATGATGGTCACAATTTGCTAGTAGCCTCTGCTCCTGTGAGGTGGAAACACTTTTACATAGTCAGGCCCAGGGATTTTAAATACCACTTGGATATTTCCTGAAAGATCCTTCAGAGTACTACTTCTTGGAATTGTGGGGACTGTGAAATAAGATGATATATGTATTTAATTATTATTATTATTTTGAGATGGAGTCTTGTTCTGTCGCCAGGCTGGAGTGCAGTGGCGCAATCTTGGCTCACTGCAACCTCCACCACCTGGGTTTAAGCGATTCTTCCGCCTCAGCCTCCTGAGTAGCTGGGACCACAGGCGCCGTGCCCAGCTAATTTTTGTATTTTTAGTAGAGATGGGGTTTCACCATGTTGGCCAGGATGGTCTCCATGTATTGACCTTGTGATCCGCCCACCTCAACCTCCCAAAGTGCTGGGATTACAGGTGTGAGCCACCGCGCCCGGCCAGTATGATGTACTTAAAGCACACAAAGCCTGCATTACAGGAATTCATTTTTTTTTTCCAGTGGATGGGAAAGTTACCTTAGAGGAGGTAGACTGTAGAAGCTCTTTTGATGATGGTGGGGAAGGATTATTGTGAATAGGTGGTAAAATGGTAGGGGTAGGAAAAAAGGAATGGATGCTTATGTAGATAGAAAAGTAGAAACCGATAGGAACAGATGTAGAATAAACCATGAACACAATGTGGGAAAGTTCTCCCAGACTCCAGGTTTTCAACATCTCAAATGGCACATTCATGAAAACTTTACTTTCTGGTGGGTCCCAAATTCCATCTTCGTTACAGAGTCTATAATCTACCAACAAATTTCCCCTTTCTGCTCTCTAAAGGTAGTGGTCATAAGAACACACTCTTTAACCCCTAGTTCTTATGCATAATTTCCTCATCTCCCCCATAGTACCAACAGCATTCATATCTCTATATTTGATTTCTGTGGTCTCAGTGGAAACAGATACCTGAGATTCTATTTTACAGGTAATTTGGCGACTTCCATAATGTCAGGGCCCATGCCCATCTAATTCTCCAGGAACTGTATTCACCACTGCTCTCCTGTATTCGACAGCCCATGTTTGATATTTTCTTTATGGTAATTATGGAAGGCATATATAGACAATAGCATTTGTTCTGTGACTAGCTGAAAACAGCTTCCCACACAAAAATTGTCCTACTCCAAACATCAGTGCTTTCCACTATCCCCTACCCTGCTGGTAAAATCTTTTTAGCCAAATAAAATCTTTCCCAAAAGACAAGTTCATCAAAAGCCCTCACAACTCTAAACATTAGTCTTGCTAGGCTGATGCCCCCTACCCCCACTCCAGTTATATAAGGTAGATTCCTAGTGGTCCCTGAATCTCATCTCCTTGTCCCTATGAGCTGGTTTCAAGGACAGTGGCTGGTACAAGATATTCTTGAACTGAGACTCCCAACTCAAATCTACCAACCACTACATGAAACCCCTGTGTTGATTAAATTTGTTCCCAGTTTCTTTTCCTTGATTTTCTTTCTCTAGCTTCTTGTGTCCTCATAATTGCTGTTTTTCCTCTTGCTTGCAAATGAGCCACTCCTTCCTTCTGTCATCTCCTAAACCTCCCTGAAGGAATTCTCTGGTGAGTTCTGGCAATTATAAAAAGTAGCAAGGATGCTAAAGATCAGCTTTTAAAAAAATGAATGTAAATGTGCATTTGGTTCTGGAAACCACCTGCTTTTATGCTATCTTAACCACTAGCACAGAAGGGTCCCTTCACAAGGAATCAGACTACAATATTATTTAATACTGAGTTTCAAGGCAGGACTACAAGGTGATATTTACCATGACTTTCTTTGTACCAAGGGCTGGATTTCTAGCAACTTCTTCCCTGGGGCCAATGTCTAATATTTTACGGCCAGAAGAAGCTGCACGACAAGTCAAAAGAGATGAAGGCAGGAATTAGATCCAGGTTCAAAGTGTCAGTGGCATTGTGCATGAACAACTGACTCCTAGAGGGAATAAAGGTCAAAGCTTATCTGAATACTTGGCAATTTGAAGATGTCATTAGTTGGATAAAATGTCTGAAGTCTAACCCAATCAAAAGGGGTAGCTGGCACCGCACCTACCAGCTCTACACTGAAGAAATCAATGAAGCCCAGCTTCTGACGCTTCTTCCAGCAGTCAGTAGGGTGGCTTGACAACACACTGCCAGACCCTAATAATCCTTTATCCCAGTGGGAAAGTATCCCTAGTACAGGGATCAACAACACTCTTGTCTCTAAGGGTGACAAACAAGAGATTTACAGCCTGACCATTTTAACTGAGGTTAAAGGGAGACCTGAGAAGAGGCAGGCGATGTGTCCTTGAATGGCCACACTTGTCTAATTGATGTCTTTGTGTGAATTAGAAGGCCTCATTCTGGGCCAGGTGCGGTGGCTCACGCCTGTAATCCTAGCACTTTGGGAGGCTGAGGTGGGCAAATTGCCCAAGCTCAGGAATTTGAGACCAGCCTGGGCAACAAGGTGAAACCCTGTCTCTATCAAAATACAAAAAATTAGCCAGGCATGGTGGCATGTGCCTGTAGTCCCAGCTACTCGGGAGACTGAGGCAGGATAATTGCTTGAACCGGGGATGCGGAGGTTTCTGCGAGCCAAGATCACATAACTGCACTCCAGCCTGGGTGACAGAGCAAGACTCTGTCTCCAAAAAAAAAAAAAATGGCCCTTGCTCTGGGTGCACACAACACCATGCATGCACAGCTTAGATGGAGCGCTAGCTGGATTTTAGCCCCCACAGCTTTCTATACTCCAGAACAGTGCACAACACACAGCCACGCAGAGCTGCCCCATTCCATAGTTCATGAACTAGAAATAAATTAGGTTCAAGGCAGTGTTGAAAAAGACAGTAGGTCTCATATCTGGATCAGCCCAATCCAAAAGCAGCCTTCTCACATTCTTCTGCAGACTCGTCTGGGGCATTAGTCTGTGCCATGCTAGCTGAGAGAAGAGGGTGTTAGGAGGAGCAAGAGTAAAGGGGACATGGTGGCCCTGCCAGGACTCACACTCAAGCCAGGCATGTCCTAACCATACTTTGATACAGCCACTGAGGCCCAACACACATCCATCATCAACTCAGTCACCACCATGTATCCCTGAGGAAAATTATCAAGAACAACTCATGCTTGCTTATTCTGGGATACATTTGGGGATCCAACAATGATGTATGAAAAAACAGGCTGAGTGTCATGGTCATCAATTAAAAACAAATAGGGAAAGGCACTCAAATCAGGATCTAATGGATTCCAAAAGAAGAGGAATGGGACTATACCCATCCTACCACTACTCCAAACACGAAGAACAGAAAAAACGTAAACAGATATATAAAACGTAGGCACTAAAGCAAGATTATGATTTCTTTGGACTCAACTGATTTCAGCTCTTTAGGATTCATGGGAAATTCCACACATGGTGGATACCCTCAGCCAAGCTCACTATGAGAAATCAGGACTAGACCAGTGTCTCCCATCTACCCCACCAGTGACATAAGAGCCAATATAGCTGCTGCCTGATGTTAAGCCTCCTGTGAAGCTGCAAACAAAAGGAGACAGAAGGAAACTGTCACAGTCCTGAAATTAAAGTAACTTGTCCTGGGCAAGCTGCCACAAATGCAGGGACTGGACTTGTGACATATTCAGTCCCTACTACAAATATAATACCTGGTTCTGAGCTGACATTCCAGGGCGACTAGGGGAGAGACAACCATTCAGGAAGGAATGAGTGAAGAAAGAGGGAAAGAGGGACACTCTCTAAATGAAGAAAACCAATGAATGTCAGCCAACACAGCAAATGCAATGAAAATAATAATCTAAAAAGGGTTTATATGTTTTCAGGATCTTCACAGAGATAATGGAAGAAATAATATTCATTTAAAAGGTGAAACAAAAACATGCACAAATGAAATTAGAAGAGGTAAATGGAAAATGTAATAAATGAAAAATACAGAAACTAAAAAGCTTAATGAATGAGGTCACCTCTAGTCTGTACATTCTCAAAAAAAGATTAGGAAATTGAAAAACTATGCTGAGAGTATACTACTGAGAAGGAGAAAAAATTATGAATGGGCAGTTAAGAGACATGAAGAATATATAGATAGGCTTCAAAATAAAATCAATCGCAGAAAAACAGAGTTAGAAGTAGAAGAGAAGCAGTATTCAAAGGATGGCTAATAATCTGCAAGAACTGAAGAAACACAAGAATTCACATTTTGAAGATGCATTCTGTAAAGCAAGGTGAATCAATAAAAATAAATCCACAACCATAGTGTGCTGTCAAACTACAAAACATTGTAAAAACTACTAAAGAAAAGACAAATTCCTACGAAGGAATGACAATCAGACTGACAATGGATTTATCATCAGCTACAATCAATGCCAAAAGAAAATGGAGTAATATCTCCCACATACTGAGAGAAAATAATTATTTACCTTGAATTCTATATGTAGCTATTAGGTATAATAGACTAAGAGAGTTTACTACCCACAGACTCTCACTGAAAAAAACATTTAAAAACTGAAGAATGTATTTCAGGAACAAATAATCCAGAGGACAATGAGCAGAGAAATTGACAAAAATATAATAGTGGTATATTTAATCCTTAACCATAAAAATAACTATTTGGCGGGGGGAGGTTGGGTATTTTTAAAAGGTAAAATAAAACCCTAGACAACAAGAAGAAAAATATGTGGAGTATCTGTATAGGGGGAGGGGAGGAATCAATAGATTCGAGATGTGCTGAATAAACATAGGCCTTTTAGACAGTTCAAAAATTAAATATGTGTTAAAACTGTAAGGGCACCTACTTAAACAAGAAAAATACATCATAGATATTCCAAGCCAACAGAGGGAATAAAGGGAAATAGGTAGAGAGAAAAAAAAGATCAATCCCACAGAAGGTAGAAAAGAAAAAAAAAGCAGCAAGGAGAAAGGGTAATTGTGGCAGGAATGTCCAGATGTCTGTCAAAGGTCTGTGTTCCTCCACCACATGATGAAGTGTCATTGGGAAGTGGCTATCACAGTAACTTTATTTCCTAAGTCCCCTTGCATGTAGGTGGGACCATGTGACTACTTCTCATCTATGAAATGTAAGAGGTGACATAAATGACTTCCAGGCTGATGTAGTTACAGAAGTAGGTATATCTACTTCGCTGCCTCTTTCCCTTTCAATGGTGATTATGAAACCCACACACTGGTAGTGACAGAGCCACTAGATGGAAGAAAGGAGCCTGGGTTCCTGAATGACTGCAAGGGGCAGGCCATCTATCCTATCTGTGCCACTCACTGGATTTCATATGATTATAAAATATAAAACAATACTTTATAATGGATATATAAAGTATAATTATTTTATAAACTGTATAAGTATTATAAAATATATAAATATTAAATATAATTATTTTATCATATAAAATCTAATCTTCAGTGTGCTGAGCCACTGAGATCTCTGGATTAATCTGCAACCTCAGCTAACACTGCCTAAAGTAATATAAATGGTAAACAGAAAACACAAAATAAGCCAAATATATCAACAATCACAAAAATGTAAATGGATTAAGCCAAGGGTTGGCAAACTACAGCTGGCAGAGCAAATCTAGCCATGCCCATTTATTCATGTGGTCTGAGGCTGCTTTTGAATAGCCTTAACAGATACTATATGACCTGCAGAACCTAAAATATTTACTGCCTGTCAGAAAAAAGTTGTCAACCCCCAGATTAAACCTACATATTTTTAAATGAAATGAGATTGGTTTAATTTTTAAGATCCAAATAATGTTATTTATGAAAAACATCATTTTGAAAAATCACACTGAAGATTGGAAAATAAATGGAAGGATAAAGGTATTACAAGCAAATATTAACCAAAAGGAAACATACTTAGCAATATTAATACAATATAAAAGTTAATGCAACCATGTTAATATGGATAAAGAAGTAAACTACATTAAAAAATAAAAAGTAAATACATAAAAATAAAAAGATATACCCACAAAATATAACAATCTTGAACTTATAAGTGCCTCATTACATAAAGCAAAAATAAGAGTTACAATGAAAACTTTTTCAGAACTATAAATAAAGAGGTAAATTTTACCACAAATCTTTCAGAAACTGATAAACCAACAAATTTTGGTTAAAGTAGCAGCAGTTAAAAGATTTGAAAGCTGTGAGAGAACAGGTGAGGGCCTCAGAACCACCTGAGGGACTTACTCAAATAACATATACACTGCCCACCTTACCCAGAAAGGAGAAAAAGGAGAGATCCTTTGAGAACAACTGATTCAGTATATGTCTTTGATTGTGCAAGACAGGTATACCTTAGGGGTCTTATGCTATTGTCTTAGTACGTTTTGTGCTACTATAACAAAATACCTAAGACTCGGTAATCTATAAAGAAGAGCAATTTATTCTGTCACCTTTCTGGAGGCTGCAAAGTCTAAGATCAAGGCATCAGCAGGTTCAGTTGTCTAGAACAGTCTGGTCTCTGCTTCTAAGATGGCATCTTAAATGTTGTGTCCTCATATGGCACAATGTTAAGCCCTCCTTGAAGCCTTTTTATAAAGGCACTAATCCCATTCACAAGGGATGGAGCCCTCATGACCTAACACCTCTTAAAGATCTCACCCTTAATAGCATCACATTAGCCATTAAGTTTCAGCATTTGAATTTTGGAAGGGACACATTCAAACCATAGCAGCTATGATTTAAAAAAAACAAAAAAGGTTAAGAACTGTCTTTCTTGACATGGGGAACAACAGTCAATCTCAATGATAAGTGCTCTGAGAAGAAACATATGTTGATTTACCAAGTATTTAAATAGTTTCCAACAGGAATTTCTGCATGGCTACCAGGGATATGAAAGGACTGGCATAAGAAGAACAAAACAGCTGTTATAACAGTGATCAGTTATCTCTCCTGAATTTCTGGATAATTGTTCCTAAAATTCAAAATGGGTCAAAGCTGTGTCTTATTATTACAGATTCAGTTTAACTAAATAAGAATGGCTCAGAACAGGAAATATTTTTTAAGTTGTTCAAAACAATCTGTATATTGACTATATATCTACTGAAAAATTTTACCAATAGACAGTGTTTTAAAAGGTACGCCATTCCCTTTAAAAGTTCAAGGTCAAAGTTCATTGAGCAAAAGAAATCTAATTTAGTCTAAGGAAATCACCAAAGGGCAGTTTAACTCGGTGACAAAACAGAAGAATGTAAGGTCCTCCTCTAATCAGCATCAGTCCATTTGATTTGCCTTCTACTTCAACTCAACTCTACTTGTTGCTTATGGGAAGAGATTTATAATAATGTAGTCAATATAGCAAAATTCTCCTATACCAAAGTAAGTTCTATGACAATTGAAGTTTCTAATGAATATATTTTGAGAATATATAATCAAAGGCAGGAGTAAAGAAATTGCGTGGAAACGATGGACTGTAAGCATTATTTTGGAGTAATGAGTGCAGTTGATAGAAAACAAAATTCTAATGTGGAAGGCAGAGAATCACTACTGTTTCTTAAATAGGTGAGTGACATGGTGAAAATGGTGTTTGTACAAATGACAGACAATTATGCACAAAAGGGATTACAGAAGAAGAGAGGAGATAGAAAGCTTCTGTTTTGATGGGCTTTTTGTTTGTTTTTTCGAGACGAAGTCTTGCCCTGTCACCCAGGCTGGAGTGCAGTGGCGTGATCTCAGCTCACTGCAACTTCTACCTTCCCAGTTCAAGCAATTCTCCTGCTTTAGCCTTCTGAGTAGCAGGAATTACAAGTGCCTGCCACCAGGCCCAGCTAATTTTTGTATTTCTAGTAGAGATGGGTTTTCACTGTGTTGGCCAGGCTGGTCTTGAACTCCTGACCTCGTAATCCACCCACCTTGGACTCCCCAAGTGCTCGGATTACAAGTGTGAGCCACGGCACCTGGCCTGGTCTTTTTTTCTTTTTCTTTTTGGAGACACAGTCTTGTTCTGTCACCCAGGCTGGAGTACATGGCACAAACTCAACTCACTGCAACCTCCAACTCCCGGTTTCAAGCAATTCTTATGCCTCAACCTCCCGAGTAGGTGGGATTATACAGGTACAAGTCACTAAGCCTGGCTTTCTGTATTTTAGTAGAGATGGGATTTCACCATGTTGCCCAGGCTGATCTCCAACTCATGAGCTCAGGCAATCCATCCACCTTGGCCTCCCAAAGTGCTAGGATTATAGGCATGAGCCACCACACCCAGCCTTAAAGCTAGAAGACTTTTGGATAGTTAGACGTTTAGAGGGCCAACAGAATGAGATGTAATGTGAATGAAGCCTGAAGAAGAGGAACCAACTAGACTTTGTGAATAACTGGATGAGAGAGGAGGAGGAGGGAGGAGAAGAAAGGAGGAAGGCAGGATGAAGGAGGAAGAAGATGACTACATTTTCAAAGCTTTGGTCCAGGCAAGGTGACAGGGAAAAGAAACCTGTATTGACTTGTGGAAGGTTAGTTAGTTTTAGGCTCCTCGAATGTAAGAAAAAAGATAAGAAAAAAGCAAAGATTAAAAACTAAGCCAGCGGTTGGAGAACACAGTGATTCACAAAGGGTAGCCCACAGAGCCCTGCGCCAGAATCCCCTGGGTGTCTATTCAAATACAGATTCCAGGGCTACTCTCCAGACCTACTAAATCACAGTTCCCAGTGTTGGGACCCAGGAATCTGGATCACATGAATTCACAGAAGGGGCATATACTGGAGTGTATCCCCTATTGAACCAGAGATGCACATACGCGCACTCTGTAGACCAAATCCCAAGTGACTAAGCTTACCCAAGGTTATTGAAGTGGAAGCAGGATCCAAGCACTAAGGCTGGCAGTCTCAGTGGTTATGGATCATGGGTGGAGTAGCCAATGAAGGATATAGAAAACAAGAAGTTTATAAACTTAGCATGAACCAGTATTATACAGTATCACAAGAATGAGGACATTTCTAGTGGAAACACTATTGGATAGTTGAATGTTGGGGTTTATTTCCCCCTCTGAAGTACTTGGTGATTATACTGGGACCTTAATAGCTGGCCAAGAACACAGTTTGAGCCTGCTGATACTCTAGACAATAATAAAAATCAATTGGCTAATGGTAGGCACAAGTAGTAAGACATTTAAGTCTTAATTCCCTCAAAGGGACAGCAGATCTTACCTCTCTCATTTTCATCATGTATTTAACAAAGAGGACTCAAATGTACAAAACTTTTGTGTTAAAAAAATTAAGAAACATGTTTAAACAGATAATACCTAATATTCTAAGCTTTGGCAAGGTAAAAAGTGACTGGCCCTAAATCTGCTGTCCCTTAAAGTTATACTTTTTCCTTTCCAGTGTTGTTGTTTTTAACTGGTCATAATTTTCAAGATAACAGCTAACTACTGGGTTGTATTCCGCAGCTTAAGAATTATAGGCAAGTGCTCTTCGGGATGTAATGAAGGTCTCTGATACAAATGCCCAAATGTTCTTCTTGAATTAATGAATTTTAACAATCCGGCCAGGCGCAGTGGCTCACGTCTATAATTCCAGCACTTTGGGAGGCCAAGGTGAGTGAATCACGAGGTCAAGAGATCCTGGCCAATGTGGTGAAACCCTGTCTCTACTAAAAATGCAAAAATTAGCTCGGTGTGGTGACACACATGTAGCCCCAGCTACTCAGAAGGCTGAGGCAGGAGAATTGCTTGAACCCGGGAGGCGGAGGCGACAGTGAGCTGAGATTGTGCCAGTGCACTCCAGGTTGGTGACCGAGTGAGACTCCATCTCAAAAATAAATAAATAAGATTTTACAAATTCCAATCATCGCAAACCTTAAAAGTGAAAAGCTTTTCACCACCACAACAGCAATTTGTACACCTGCCATGCTTTGCAATGTACAAGGCACTTTCCCAGGCATTTCTCACAGATCTTTCTGTCAACCCTAAAAGGCAAGCAGGGTAGACGTTATTATCCCCATTTCACAAGAGAATGTGGTTGTCGAAAGTCTGGAACTGGGGTTGGAACTCTGACCATTAGACCTAATATCGTTCCATGATACCCAAAACACACAATTAATTAAAAAGAGATTTTTTTCCCTCTTTAAAAATAATTGGAGAGGAAGATTTGATTCATAAATATTTTACTTGCATTTAACACTATCAAATACTACAATAGGGGCAGCCAAAGTCTTTTTGGTAGATTGAAGCTTACACTTGTGGGAAACAAAAACCTTCAGCTGTGTGAATGAACAGAGTTGACAGGGAAAGCGAAACCACAGCATCAATAAAGAGATATGAAATGTAAATGCTTTACACACTTTGGGTTTTAGCATGAGAAATTAACTCCTACCCACCTTTACAACCCAGGAATATACAGAGCCATTCCTAGAAGCAGTGAAGGCTGGCCCATAGAGGCAATCATGTATGATGGCCTGAACAGCCTCTGGAGGAAGAAGTAAGTGGATGTTCATAATAGGAGCCTAGGGGAAGGGTGTTTGTCAATCAGATCCACTGTTCTAGAATGATTCAGGAATAAACCTAGCTAGAGTGGAATTGGCTAAGATTAAAAAGAATTATCTCATTAATAGCTTCCTGAGACCCTGGGAACCCAAGATAACATTGTTTTGTGATACTGAGTGCACTGAAGAACAGCAGGAGAAGACACCACGGTGTAGAAGCTATTTCTGAAATCGCCCCCGTGCAAGCAGAAGCTGTCTTACCATGAAGTAAGTGAGGCAGAGTCATGGAAAGATGTTGTTACAGTTGTGTGACTTTATTATACATTAATTTATTCAGAAATTAATGAGTTATATTATTCAGAAATTATAAAGAAATGACTGAGGTCAGACATTGTGGCAGGCATTGTTGTACACAGCTGGAATACAGCAATAAACAGAACAGATGAAGTCCTGCTCTTTGGAAATGTTATTCTAGTTGGGGAAGACAGACAGCAAGCAAACAAATAAATATGTGTGTGATGGAAAGAGCTGCCACGAAAAAAGTGAAGCAGGAAAAAGGGAATGTGACTTGGCAAAATACAAGTTGTGTTTCTGCTTTAAATCTGTTTGTATAAGTCATTGAAAATCCATTTGAATAATCTTAGTAGTTGCAAATGTTGAGGATCATTTCATAATGATAACAGAATCAATGCATCAGGAAAATATGGCAATCCTAAATATGTATATAACACAAGAAATTCAAAATAAATGAAGAAAAAACCTCAGAACTGAAAGGTCAGATTGAGAACTCTGAAATTACAGCTGGAAATTGAAACAGTCCTCTCTGAATAACTGATGAAAGAAGTACAGAAAATCAGTAAGGATATGCATGATTTGAACATTATCAACTAAGTTTATATTTTTAAATAAACACAGCACAATAAAATTTGTAGGACACAGCTAAAGCAGTGCCTAGAAAGAAATGTGTGGCTTTAAATGTTTGTATTAGGAAAGAAAAAAGGTCTAACATTAACAATCTAAACTTCTACCATAAGAAACTAGAGAAAGAAGGGGAAATTAAACAAAAAGTAAACAAAAGGAAGGAAATAATAAAGAGCAGAAATCAACAGAAAATGAACAATTCTATTTTGGGTTTCAAAAAAAAAACCCAAAAACTAGTTTTTCAAAAAATATTAAACAACTGATAAATTTCTACTCACATGGATCAAGAAAATAAGAGAGAAAATACAAAATGCCAACATCAGAAATGAAAGAGAAGACCACACTATAAATACTACAAAGATTAAAAGAAAATAGGGTAATAAGAAAAATTTTCATGCTACTTTATGACAAAACCACTTTTTTCCTGAAAAAAACAGAAGCACATACAGAGTTATAGTTCTTTGAAATAACTGTTTCTTAGTCAACCATTTATAATAACTATCATTTTTAACCAAAGTAACTTCTATTTTGCAGAGAAAAGTGGCGGGTTGGATAATTGTGAACTATCACACCCCAGCATTTTATCAGATAGCAGAGCTCATCAATATGCATAAAACAACTTTCTACAGTAGCTAATATCCCTAATACAACTTCTCAAAGTGGCAAAAATAAACACGTTCCTTAATATGACCCAAAGAGGCAGCCTGTCTATAGCAAATAAAAATAAAAAGCAGAAGTTAAGCTATAATTATGCTTAATAACTAGTATTTTAGTTATTACTTAGAAATTATCTACGTATGCACTGATTTTTCCATTAATTAGCCCAATTTAAAATGGATCCAAGACTTTACCTAGATCTTGAAACCTTATCTTCAGTCTGACATACTACAGACCAATGACTAACGAAAAGAAGTTCACCAAAGCAAGTGTGCACCTTGGTCAAACACAAATTTACATTTTTCATAAGCAAGCATTAAGTAGAAGTAATGCTAGTTTATTTGATCAGTAAACCTGCAAACACTTAGAAAAACATACCCAAGTACATTTGTATTATATATAAATCAAAGAAGACATAGATGTTTTTACTAAACCAAATTAATAAAACAGTCTAGTTTACCAAAGATTTACCTAAATTATGTGAATCTGAATTCTTAAAATGTTCCTAAGCTGGCTGTTTTCAGAATACTTTTTAAATCTAGCACATTCAAGTTTTTAGAAATTCTATTTCTTATTTTCTGGGAATTACTGGCATCCTATGCGTACGTAAGCATTTATACATCTTTTAAACCAGCAGTCTCCAACCTTTTTGGCACCAGGGACTGGTTTCCTGGAAGACAATTTTTCCCTCGGGTTGGCAGGGTAGATGTTTTGGGGATGAAACTGTTCCACCTCAGATCATCATGCATTAGATTCCCATAAGGAGGGTCCAACCTAGATCCTTCCCATGTGCAGTTCACAATAGGGCTTGTACTTCTATGAGAATCTAATGCTGCCTCTGATCTGCCAGGAGGCAGAGCTCAGCTTGTAATGCTCCACTGCCATCTGCTAACCTCCTGCTGTACAGACGGTGCCAAACAGGTCACAGACAGGTCCATAGCCTGGGGTGGGGACCCTTGTCTTAAACCAATCAGAACCAGACTCTTTTAATGTAGGAGATTTTATAATCTAAGTTATTAACACCCTCTGAGTTTAGGAAACCAATACACACTCCTATAATGAGAGATAAAGACTTTTCTGAATTACAAACATGCAGACATAGAGTTTATAGCTTCAATTCTAAAATTTCACTCATAGGTCAATAAACACAGAAGCACAAAAAATTTACCAATTCATATAACAAAGAACCATTCCCCTTCTTGGTGGGCACAATATTCTTAATTGATTTGAGCCCAAAATGGACAAAAGGTATACAAACAAGACTAATAAACTAGTTTATCTATAGTCTCTCACCCAACAGAGGCCAGATCTTTATAAATATTAATCCATTCACAGAGTTTACCAAATGATCAGACTCTGACATGAAATTCCCAATCATTGCTTCCAGCCAGTAAGCCAGATGTACTGGCTGGAAGCAAAGCAAAGACAAACCACAAATTTAATAGAGAAAAATATTAAAATTAAAAAAACAGAGTTAGCTGAGTTCTATTGTCATTTGGGAGCCAAGAAAAAAATGTGTCTGGGCTATAAGCAGCCCACAAACTTCTCTGGTGAAAAGTATATCTGGTTTTGTTAGATGAATCCACAGACAACTCAGTGGAAGACCCCCAAACTTGTTAAAAGACAATTATTTATTTATTTATTTATTTATTTTTTGAGATGGAGTCTCATTCTTGTTGCCCAGGCTGGAGTGCAATGGCACAATCTGAGCTCAGCACAACAACCGCCTCCTCCTCCCGGGTTCAAGCGATTCTTCTGCCTCAGCTTCCTGAGTAGCTGGGATTTAAGGCATGCAACATCATACCTGGCTAATTTTGTATTTTTAGTAGAGACGGGGTTTTTCCATGTTAGTCAGGCTGGTCTCGAACTCCAGACCTCAGGTGATCCGCCTGCCTCAGCCTCCCAAAGTGCTGGGATTACAGGCGTGAGCCACCGCACTCAGCCAAAAAGAAAATTTTTTAAAAAGCAGGTAAAATCATCCCTCTCATACAGGTTAAAATGAGCACATGTTAAAGATTTTATTTATCATGAATCAATTCAGAAACATGGTAGATGTTACAACTAATTCAAAAGAGAAATTTAAAAATTACGTGGAAAAAAAAGATTGAATGTGCAAACAGAAGAAAAACTGGGTTCTTCCACAGTGGTGAAGAGAAGTCAGTTGACTATCTGGTCAGGAGAGAATTTGGACAGCTATAAATAGGAATTATTAACTGCCATCAGTTATCTACAATTTAGAGAGTTGTAAAATAGTTTCCATTGAATGGGAATCAGATTTTGGTTTTTCCAGACAATCCAGTTTTCCACCTGGGCACAAGTTTTTTCCATACAAATAACATCTCTTCTTTGATACCAGAAAAGAGGATGAGTGTATATAGAGGTAAATTTGTAGTAATTACAAGAAATTAAGAAGTTCATCTCTGACATGGTTTTTTCCCTACCATAAAATTTAGGGAACTGGTTGCTGTGAAAGGGCTCCAAGCACCAAAATATCTCACATCAGCTTTACTAGAGTGACTTTCCCCTCTCATTAAAAGTAGCTATTAAAACACAGGTAGGTCATATGGATGATATGCCAGATGATCCTTTGGAAACACGGCATAGGCCAATCCTCTGGAAACTTTAAGAAGTTGAGTCTGGGAATCTATCACTAAGAAAGCTTGAGAAATACTGTTCTAGTATATTTTAGTTTGTGGAGTTAGCAGAGCCCTGAAGAAATAAAACCCAGACTAGTGAGTCTTTAAATATCCTTAGAATTGTAAATAGGACATTTAGAAAGGGTCTTGAGGAGCCAGTGAGTGCATTTTGAAGAAAGGTAGTATGGCCATAAAAGGAAGGTAGTAGCAAAGAAAGGAGCCTGGTGGGGAGCTCGAGACAAGCGCTTCACCTGATGTACAGTCTGTCTGATGGAAAAGAGAGGGAAGAAAGAAGGGTGCTGACAAACCCAGAGAAGATCTTATAAAGGCTAAGAGCTCACAGGAGGCGTGGAGAGAAAGAGAGAGAGAGAGAGAGAATGCAAAAAGAGATCTCACAGACACCCCAGCTGCACTCAGGACAATTAAATCAGAATCTCTTGCCAGACACAGTGGTGAGCACCTGTAATCCCAGCTACTTGAGAAGCTGAGGCAGAAGGATCACTTGAACCCAGGAGTTCCAGATCAGCCTAAGCAACCAAGTGAAGCCAAGTGAAGACCCTGTCTAAAAACAACAAAAGTAACAAAGGCAGAATCTCCCCGGGAGGACTCAGTCACTGTTGTTTTTAAAAGCTCTTGTAATTGCAACCTGCAGCCTGGGTTGATAACCTTTGTTCACCAGTTGCACATCAGGTGACGCTAGTCATTGATGCTGTGGTTCTAAATGACTCCTCTGTTCCTTGCTAAAGAGGATGTGAGGATTTAGGATGAGTTTCTTCTCCTTTTTAATTAGAGCAAAATTCATGAAGAGGAAATGACCTGTGGTTTTTGACTTTCAATTGTGTCACATCACCGAATGTGCGCTTTCTGTGAGTAAAAAGAAAAAGAACGAGCTCAACTTTCTACTTAGTGTGTGCTGTTCAGTTGTTGCAGTCAAATGAGCAGAACTCAGAAATATAACTGTAAAATGGCAGGCTTGAGGTCTTCATCTTTTTCTTTGTAGTTTACTGCAAATAGTATGACCTAATAATACAAGTGGTGCAGTAAAAATAGCAATGAATTTGGCATCAGAAGATGGTAGGACCAGTGCCAGTCTTGCCCAGGGATTAAAATACGCTAGTTTAATCAATCACTGTAGTTTAATACACTTTAATACACTTGCATAAGTGTATTAAATAAAAAAAAGACTCATCTTTCTCAAATGAGTCAAATCATACAAAATATTATTTAATTAAATATATACCTATCTCATAACTTTCCTATAAAGATGTGATAAAGAACACTATTTCTTCTAAAAAAAAAAAAAAAAAAAACATGATTGGAAATTCATACATACTTAACCATGGGTACTAACACAAGAGTTATTTTTGTCAAAATGCAAATATAGGATCTTAAATATTTTTTAGTTTAGCAGTAGCCAACAGTGTTTTAATGTTTCAAGTGTGCAGTGTGAAGACATGCTAAACGCAAAAATGTTTAAGATCGCATATTTGCATTTTGGCTAAAACAACTTTAATCTAGCCTAAAAAGAAAGTAATTTGTTACAACAAGTAACCAAACAACTATGGAAAGCACCTGGTCATGCTATCAAATGATCCAGAAACTCAAATGACATCAGCGCTCTTTCCCTTATTATTCTCTCAGTCTTCCACGTGATACAGAAATTGGCCACCATAGGCCCCTGGGGTTACATCCTTAAAACTCACAAGTAAACTTATAACTCACAAACTCACAATGTTTGTTTATAAACATTGGTTAGGGTACAAGTTACAATTAAAGAAGAGGGAAAAAAATTCTGATGCTCTATTGCACAGTAGGGTAAGGATGGTTAACGGTGAAATTTTGTATACCACAAAATAACTAGAAGAGAGGCTATTGAATGTTCTCATCATAGAGAAGGGATAAATGCATGAGGTGGTGATACACTACTGATTGGATCGTTATACAACATAAATATGTATCGAAACATCAAATTGCACCCCATAAATATGTACAATTAAAATGCATCCATTCAAAAAAAAAAAACAAAAAAAAACAAAGCACCAGACCTTCTACCTGGATATCGTTCATGGATATATTCTAAAACCATGAAAGGAAAGATTTCTGGGAGACTTTATAGTGTGAGGGGTCAGACTGCTGACCCCACCTGCATCCACGGGTCAGGGGTAGGCATCACTCCCACCGGGACAGCCAGCGGACACACGACTCGGGCTAAGGTGCAGTCAGCACATACCCTACCACTCTGAAGCCGTGCGAGCTTCAAAACAAAACACAACACAACTGAACCAGAATCTAATGAGGCCATTACGCCTAACTACAAATTTTCAAGAAACATAGAGGCTAGAGAAACAGGTTAAACGACATCATCAGTAAGTAATGAGCCAAATCCAAGATTTGTGACATTCCACAGGGCAAATATCCTTCAATATATGAATACCATGAAGAAAAACGAAGAGCGGGCAATTAGAGGACAACCGAGGCCTGGGGTCCTAGCAACCGAATGCAACGTGGGACCTTGTTTGGGTCTCCATGACAATTCGACTATCATAAGGAATTTCTGAAATAAGGAAACTTGAAAGTAGACGTACTATTAGGTGTCACGAAGGAATTAACTTTTTTAAGTGTGATAATGGTCGGTTAATTACTTTCTTATAAAAATTACTCATTAGAGGAAATTTATGGTGAAACGACCTGTTCTAAAGGTGTCGCGCCGACCCCGGGCCGGCCCTCTCGGTGCCGCCGCAGCCTCGCTATCAGGGCGTCTCCAGCTCGCCTGGGCGGTGGACCCCGCCAGCGCGCTCTGAGACCGCCACAGCACGGGTAGCTCCCGGCATGCTCCGCGGGCTGAGCTTGTCTGCCAGAGAACTCAAAGCACCTGGCCTGGGTCCCGCACGGGGCCCCTTACCCAAGGTGCCCTGGGCGCTCATTTGCATGTCCCACCCAACAAGTAAACCTCACAGTTCAGTTTCGGCGATGTACTGCCTAGCAGTCAGAGCACCAAACGTGCAAGCCTTGGGATAAGGTTCCGTTGCATGAAATTCTCCTAAAGGCTCCAAGGTGTATAGGAAAGCGCGCGGTTCGGTCACCGTAAGTAAAAAAAGCGATAGTCTCCAGTGCCTTATAAAGCGTAGGGCTGAAAGCCCCGGAGCTCTCGCTTCAACAGCACATATGGTAAAACTGCGATTCAGAGGAAAAATTAGCTACGGCCCCTGCGCAAGAATGACACGCAAATTCGTGAAGCGGTCCCTATGTTTGCGCAGTTCACGAAGGACGCTGGACTAAACACGGCGGTTTTTGGAGCAGTTGCTCGAGATTTCTTCTGCTCCTGGACTTTCCTGCCCGCGGCGTCGGCCGCGTGGACACCTACGATGCTTTCTTGGAGGCCGCGTGGACACCTACGATGCTTTCTTGGCCTCCCACCAGTCCTGTCGCCCAGTGGGCGCCCTTCCTCGACAGCCTCCACCTTCAAGGCGCCCAGCCATTCACGTTACTATTAAGTTACTCAGGTGATCCTCTTATCTGTATCCAAATACTTCTTTTTATTGATTAAAATCTGCTTTCAGTCTGGGCAAATGAACATTCCTCTTAATCAAATTTCCCGTCACAGAATCTGTCCGATTTATGTAAACTAGTCTAAGTACTTCTTAGAAGCTACATGAAAACAGAAGACTCGTGAAAACAGATCCAAATGGGCTTGCAACTTCTGGCCAGTACTCAAATGGGTCCTGGAACTCTTGAATCCATAGGCAAAGACCAACAGTGCTCTCCGATAATACCAGCCCTTAGTAACTAACATACGTTTCCTCTGTGCAGCTCGCAGTCTAAGAAAAAAAAGAGGGTGTAAGCAACTCCAGTCTAAGATGATGAAGAATGGCACAAAGTAGGGGCAAGAAATGAGCGCTAATATTTCCTTCCTCTAGTAGAGATTTATTAATTTAGAAATGATTTAGTGAGGATTCGTTGAACAATTCTTGTGCCAGGTGGTCTTCTATTTAACAAAAGCCAAACAAACGAGGGCTCTGGAGTTTGTGTTGTTGGGGGAGACAAGACCGTAATAAGTCTATTTCAGAATGAAAAGTTCTATTAAGAAGGTACAAGGTGATCGACCTTTTTCCATTTCCAAAATGCGTATTAACGATATATTCGCACACAACCTTTCAAGTGTGACTGTGCTCTGTTCGCACTTCATAGATCTTAGACAAATATTTTTGTAATGAAAATCACAATTTCGTTATTGGGTGTCACTCGTTTTTGCTTAACCTATTTCTTTGCTGCTAGATTAGCAGATACTGAAATTATCTTCGTAGACTGTGCAAAATATGGAACGCTTCACGAATTTGCGTGTCATCCTTGCGCAGGGGCCATGCTAATCTTCTCTGTATCGTTCCAATTTTAGTATATGTGCTGCCGAAGCGAGCACGTTAAAGTATCCGTTCACAGGCCTTATAAGGCACCGGAGGCTCTCGCCTGTTTTAGTTACGGTGACTGAACCGTGCGCTTTCCTATACACCTTGGTGCCTTTAGGGAAATTTCATGCAACGGAACCTCATCCCAAGGTTTGCATGTTCGGTGCTCTGACCGCCGGGCCGTATACGGCGCGACGACCTGTGAGGTTTACTTGTTGGGTGGGACATGCAAATGAGCGCCCGGGGCACCTTGGGTAAGGGGCCCCACGCCGACCCAGGCCCCGGGCTTTGAGTTTTCGGGCCGCGGAGCATGCCGGGATCCCGCAGTCCTTGCGGCTGCAGTGGAGCGTGGAGGACCGAGCCAGCCTGGAACATTTGGCGTCTCTCCGAAGTCACTCTGGGAGCTAGGGAGGTGGTTGGCCCGCTAGGTCACTAGGGCCCTGGGTCGAGTAGAGGTCCTCCCCAATACAAGGAAGGTTTCACCGATATTTCGCCGGGGACACTGGGGCCTTGTGCCAACAGACTTTTCTGAAGTGAGCCCAGAGTTCAACCCTCCGAGAGAGACCTTCCAACGATTCGACCACTCAGTTCTGGAGCGGTCCGCACCACATTCTAGGTTGCCGTGGACTCCGCTGGCATCTCCGCGACTCTCTCCAGCCCGTCGGATTGGTGGCTGAGCACCTTGCACAAGACGGCCACACCCCTCTCTCCCCTGGCCTCCCGATGGTACACCAGCGCCTCCGTCCTTTCTACGCAGGCGCCTCTGCGGTCAGGGGCTCTTCAGCCACGCCCCTTCACAGGTTTCTTCCTTTCAACGCTGAAGTAGCCACACCCCTTCACAGGTGTCTTCCCCTGACCGCTACTTTCGCCCCGGAACGCTGACAAACCGGCTGACAGGTGGATTTGAGGAATTAAAATCGTTCACTTAGAGTTGAACTGGAGAAGCATTCTTGTACGACCTTATACCTCTTTGCACTCTAATCCTAACCCCGTTAGGATACAAATGTACGGGACAGACCTTCTCGCAAGAAATACTCTGTTAGTGTTAAATATTCTGATTTTTAACTACAGCAAAAGTCATATTGTTCATATCCCTGAGCATTGTGAGATGAGGACCCAAAGATCAAAGTCTCTGGTATTTATGTGGTTACAATATTTCATATATTGAAGTGAAGGGCAAATGTTTGCCTGTATTGTGTTAAAACGGCGCCTTGAATGAGGACTATGGCACATTTACCAATAGCTGGAGTTTTGCTGCCTTTTCTCCTTCATATGGTCCTTTTACCCCTTCCTGTAACAATACTTTGAAGTAAAAACCTGCTAAAAAAAATCAGTAATTTTGACAAAAACTTTAATTGGTACCCAATTTTCTAATGTACAAAGATAGTGTAAAATCATATAAGAGTTTCTGGTATTGCTGAGCCAAAAACAGAAAAAGGAACAGAAAGGAAAGACAGGAATTACTGCTAAACCTTATTCTGTGTTTATGGTTATAATTCTTTTCTTTAACAGCTTTTGAAAAATAATAAAACATTATGTTCTTTCCTCGCTCAAAATAATTGGCAAAAACCATATTCCTGTTGAGTTAAATTGCCCGATTATGAACAAAGTGTGCTTTGATATATTTCTTCTACTGCCATCTTTCCAAAAAGCTATTTCTGCTTTGTGACTTCGAAGCTATTAGGAAGCAGTAAATTGATGTTCAATTTTATTATTTGAAGTATATCAAGATTCTTTCATGTTCTCTCTTAAAAACTTTACAACAAATCTCTTAAAAACTTTACAACTAATTAAAGAATACATGGTTAGAAGAATCTAGAATACATGGTTAGAAGAATCTATAGTTAGAAGGATGTTCAGAGTTACAGGGTCATGAACTTGACATCCCTGCAACCTATATGTGCCTTCAGAGTTAGGCTGCACTTCCAGATGACCACTTATAACCCCTTTCCATTCTAAAAAGAGGGAAAAGACTTAGCACATACAAGAAAAAATATGGTTGAAGATTGGCAGGAGATAAATCCATTGGGGGAAAAATCTTTATAAATGATTGTAGGCCTGGTGAGGTCCCAGTGTTTTGGGAGGCCAAGATGGGAGGAGGACCCCTTGAGGCCAAGTGTTCAAGATCATCTCGGCAACTTAGTGAAACCCCAGCCTCCTTATCTCTCTCTGTCTCTCTGTCTCTGTCTCTCTCCCTCTCTCTCTCTCTCTACACACACACACACACACATATATACATACTGAGCCCAGTGGCATGCTCCTGTAGTCCTAGCTATTTGGGAGGCTGAGGCAGAAGGATAGCTTGAGCCCAGGAGTTCAACGCTGCAGTGAGCTATGATCAAGCTACGACACTCCAGCCTGGGTGACAGAGTGAGAACTCTGTCTTTAAAAAGAAAAAATGAAGTAAGTGGTTTTAAATGCTCAGATGTGTACAGAAATAATAAGAAAACTTAATTTTAGAGTCATGGTATTACTGAACAATGCAATGTTGAAAGAGCTAGAACGGAATCTCTCACAGGTGATTTATATATGTCCTCTTTTAAAGCATAAAATTCTCCCAAGATCTCCAGTGTTCCTTAAATTCCTTCTATTGTTCTTTAAATAAATATAAACACAAAACTGCATAAACTCCTTTTTCTTATACCTGTTATACAGCTCTAAAACAAAAGCAGATTTACAAATTTGACACAAAAGTACAAATCAGTAAAATTCAAATTAACAGCATTATTAATATTGCAGTAGATAATGCATTTGGCTGAAACTACATCAACACTGTTGAGTTTGCCAACATACTACTAGTATCTTTTTTTATTTTTACTTTTTTGGAGACAGAGTCTTGTTCTGTCACCCAGGCTCACTGCAACCTCCACCTCCAAGCCTCCGGCAATTCTCCTGCCTCAGCCTCTTGAATAGCTGAGATTACAGGCGTGCACCACCACACCCCGCTAATTTTTGTATTTTTAGTAGAGACAGGGTTTCACCATGGTGGCCATGCTGGTCTCAAACCCCTGGCCTCAAGTGACCTGGTCACCTTGGCTTCCCAAAGTACTGGGATTACAGGTGTAAGCCACCACACCCAGCCTAAAGCCTTATCATTTAATTCAACATGGAGTTAGTATAACAATATAATTTTAATCACCACTAAATATATATGCAATCAAATTTTGCCAAAATTTGGAATAGGAAAGATTACCTGAAGTTAGTTTTAATTATTAGGACTATTTTTAAGCTATTTTTAAAGTTTCAGCCTTGAATTTATAGTTAGACCACTGAAGGTAAAGAAGAAACAAGGCTTCTCATTGTGTTTTATTTTTATCTGCGTGGGACTCTATTTGGCCAATATTGCAACAATAGTTGGCAAAAGACAAAAAGATTAATGGGGATAGTCTGTGTTCTCAAAAATTCCCTCTCACTCTTAAAACAAGGCAGACAGGTTTCTGTAGTGAAACAGTTCTGACACAGGCATCACACAGCTTGTGGTTTTTCAAACAGGCTCAGCACCATGTCTGCCATTTGAATGAGGCTTGAGAGGGCAGAATTTAATAAAGATAATTAGTAGATACCGAAAGTCACTCATTTGCACCATTTCAAAAGTAATCATCAATCAAATTTTATTATTATTTCCATTATGTTTTCATCTTAGAATATTCAAATTACTGTTACACCTTTATTGGTACAATATGTCTGAAAGCATTTGGCTTTTGCTTGGTGGAAATACATCACTTACCCATTATTCAATCTGTCTCTGTTCATTTCTTATTAGCCCCTACAAAGTAATACATTACTGAATCATATGTTATTTTCATCATGTGAAATCAAAGTATTGATTTCACAAACCAAAGTATTGATTTCACAAACCATAAGAAACTAGTCTTTGTAATTGAAAATGTTATTCATGTATGCATTATCACAGAGAAAAAGAAATTATGACTTAACAAGTAATTCAACATAAGCATAGTGACAGAGTGGCAGAAACTAGCCATTGCTGTTATTTAGATAGCAGTACATGCCAACCTAACAGCAGCCAGTTACAAACACTGTCACATTGACAGTCCTTTAGCTAAGTAAGATGACATGGCAAACAATGCAGATTCATATTGAAATCTCATGGCAATATTTAGTTATAAGGTGAATATTCAGATGTTTTAGACCCTGCCTATTTTAATATTTTAAGATGATCATCTCAATAAAAACAATTTCTTTCTAAAAATCCTCTAGATAACCCTCTAATCCTTAAGAATCTGTCTGAAGACTCCAGTAGGTTCTAAATCCTAGTCTGAGGAACACTGTATAGGCTGATAAAGAAAATTTTAATTCCTGGAAGAACTCAAGAATTAGAAACTGTGGCAGAAAGGTGTAATATTTAAGGTGAAACATCAAATACTTGACAGGTATTTTACATACAAGATTGCATTTAGTATTTGCAATAATTCTGACCTAGTTATTACCCATTCTACAGCTGAGGAAACTGATGCTCAAAAGAATTATGTACCTTGCTTAAATGCATACTGGTAATAAAAGGAGGTTAGAAGGAAGACAATGTTCAAACTAAGGAACCTCAGAATCCTAATCTCAAGCATTTTCTATTATTCTGTGATTTAACTTAACATTAAAGATAACCAAATACATCTTTTACAAGGAAAATATTTATGAACTGATTTGAAATTCAATCAATACATAATAAAAAAGAAAAACTTCAGTCAAGTCTAGGTGTTCTAGATTATGAAGGTCAATCTCAGACTACCTTCCAAAATGTTTCCGGACTACCTTCTTCAAACCACTGATGATTACACATGAAATCAAAGGTAATATAATTGTCATAAAAATAAAAGCAAAGGAAAAAAACCTGTAACTATAAACAACAATAATGAAATTATCCTACACATCATCTGTGCCCACGTTAGTCTCCATTAATACAAATGATTCAGAATTGCCTTACTGTTCTGTTCCTGAATAAAGTGACTAAATAATAATTTAATTATTTGAATGCATGTTTCATCAATCAAAATCACCTTTATTTTAGGCAATAAACTTTTGTTTTAATAAAATAGTTTTCATTACAGGATCCCAGTAGAGTTACATAGTGTCCCAGCATTTCTGAGAGCTTCTACAAAGGTAGATAAAACTGTTACCTTTTTTGTAAATGCACAAAAATTAATTTGAGATGAAAATTCTAAAAGAAAATATAGGAAAATAATTGTGCAACTTTGAGCTTAGCAAAGATTTCTAAAACAAGACACAGAAAGCAGAAACCATTAAAAAGTTAATAAATTGGACTTCACACAAAACTTCAAACTCTGCTCATTAAAAGATACCCCACTAAAAAAAAAGGCAAGCTAGAGACTTGGAGAAAATCATAATCAAATATTAGAAAAAGGAACTATATCAAGAATAAATCAGGAACTCTCACAACTCAACAATAAAAAGAAGAACCCAAAGAAAATAAGGCCAAAAATCTTAAACAGACACTTTATCAAAAAGATACAAATGGTTAATAAGAAAATGAAAAGATAACATCATTAATCATCAGGAAACTGCTGGTTAGTGCAATGAATACAACACCTGCTAGAATGGCTAAAATTTAAAAGACTGATAATACCAAATATTGTAAATTACATGGAATAACTAGAACTCTCATACATTGTTGGTGGGATTGTAAAATGGTACTTTTGAAGAACTATTTGGCATGTTTTTATAAAGATAAACATACACTGACACTGTGATCTAGCAATTCTACTCCTACATATTTGTCCAGGATAAATTAAGACACAAGTCCACAAAGATTCATATACTAACGTTTACAATTGCTTTATTTCTAATAGTCTCAATCTGGAAACAATCTAAATGTCCATCAACAGGAGAATGAATAAATTGTGATATATTGATAGAAGGGAATGTTACTCAGCAATAAAAATAAACATATTTGTGGTATGCACAACATGGATGGATTTCACAGAACAGAATAGCAATTGCTTTAAAGGGAGAGGGGAAATGAATTGACTAGAAAATGGTACAGAGGAACGTTCTGAAATGACTTAAAGCTGTATATCTGGATCAGCATGTAAGTTACATGTGGGTGTTGGGTATATTCATTTGTCAAAACACATCAACTATATACTTGAGATCTGTGCATCTCACCAATATAAATTATGTCACCAAAAAAGCATGCTTAAATAAAAAGAAGAAAGCATCAAAAACAAAAAACAAATCTGTTGCTGAAGTCTAATGATGCCAAAGGATTTACTGTTTCTAACCAGAGTACCGTGGTTTTTGGGGCTTTATACTCTACCTGTACCCCTTCACTAATCGTGTATTAGCTAAGCTGGTAGACATTGTGTCTGTGGAGGCGTCAGTCGAGTCAAGAAATATATAAATATACTTCTAAAGTAGTTCATGGAATGCTTTTTAATTTATATTAATTCTTTTATTTAACAAGTATTTACTGAGCACCTATTTATATGCCAGGCAATGTTCTAGGCACCAGGGGTTCAACAGTGACCAAGACACTACACCCCGTGCCTCATGGAGTTTCAGTTGAGTATGGAATAGACAGATAATTTAAAAGTATACAAATAGACCCAGCACAGTGGCTCATGCCTGTAGTCCCAGCATTTTGGGAAGTCGAGATGGGTGAATCACCTGAGGTCAGGAGTTCGAGACCAGCCTGGCCAACTTAGTAAAACCTCGTCTCTACTAAAAATACAAAAAAATAGCTGGGCTCAGTGGTGCATACCTGTAATCCCAGCTACTCAGGAGGCTGAGGCTCAAGAATAGCTTGAACCTGGGAGGCAGAGGCTGCAGTGAGCCAAGACAGCACCACAACACTCCAGCCTAGGCAACGGAGTCAGACTCTGTCTCAAAAAAAAAAAAGGTATAGAAATAAATAAATGAGGCAATTTCCGATGGTGAAAAAGACATTGAAGAAAATATTTAGAAAATGAAACATGTGATCACATTTTACTCATTTCTGAGGAAGGGTGTGTGAATCACATATTTGCTTGTAATGTTATACTTAGTGCCATTGATTTGAAAGATCACTCTACTTTGATTCTCACTGTGCAATAAAAACAGTTTCAGAATGAGAACATGAGGACATATTTTACCAGTGCACATTTATGTACATCTTATTTTCGTACACGCTCTTTTAAAAAGGACAGATTGACAATTCACCAGATCATTACACACAAATTAAGAGCATATGGACTGTGTGTTTAACTAAAGCACACCACAGTGTTAAGATCCACTATCATCCCTCAATTTCACTGGGAACCCTCACTTTTTCCTCAGGGATCAAGTACTTAGAGAGTCATACTTGTAAGTGACTAGAGATATTTAAAACCTACTGGCTTGAGATAACTCATGAAAATCAGACTACATATCAACCCCTCATTCATCATATCACGCATAGTATAGAGAGTAAAGGTTTCAGACCCTAGAAGTCTTATTAGCACCTAGTACATTAGAACTGTTTGAGAGACATGCAGTTGTCCCACACTATTTCATCAGCTTATGCATCTATTACCACGCAACAGTATTGTTGCTTTTGATCTTTTAATGTTTATATTGGTTCTCAAGGAAGTAGAAACAGAGATTTCAGACATTAGAATTTTAGCTATGTTTGACTTCATTGAAAAGCTAAAATTGTAATAATCTTGACTAAGATCTCAAATCTCATAATAAAACCAGCTTTCTCAAAGCCAGGCAAATTGGTGCAACGCAAAACATTGGTGAGGTTATTTCCTATTTTAATTTCTACTATGGTTTATACCATTTTGAAAAATGGTGTTATCTTTCATTAAACTCTATGAGCATTTCATGGAAGACAACAGGTGACAAGCATCATTAATTATTGCCTGCTTGGAAACAGAGACATTGCCAGGAGGCAACACCATCAGCCTAGTAGCTTGCTAGTAGAACTGAAGTTAAACCAAAGTGCTGAGCTGTCCTTTCTGGGCTAATTTTATAGCATCCCTTCTATGCCACAGAACTCATGGAAGAGAAACTTTTGCTGATTGTTAGCTGATTCTATACATCATGAAAATCTATATTTACGTTCATTTGCCTTGCAAAATAATGATGACAGTGATGGTAGCTCTCGAGAAACCATAAAACAGGTATTCAAGTGAAGGCAAGCAATTGAAAAGAGGACACTCAGGCTGCACAGTCACCTGAACAAAAAGAAAATTAAGAATCAAAATGGCCACTTATATAACAATGAAAATGAAAATGGACCCCTACAATTTATACAGGAAGGCTGAGTTGGGTTTTTTCCCTCTATTTTATGAGAACATATTCAGCATGTTGGTAATCACATGAAAAGCAATCACTTGTGTCTTTTTAAAGCAGAGTTTGAAGCTGATGGCAGATGCAGGAAAATGCCTATTGATCAGATCTTGCTCCATGTTTTCCAGCTGAAATGTGTCACACTCTAAATGAGAAAATAACTCCAGGTCGCCCTCCTTGGAAGGCATACATGATGATGTCTGAAATCATCATAGAATGTTTTATCCTCCTTGGTCCTTTCTCATCATTCTGAGATACATGGTCAATAAATGACCCCTTTTGGTAGATCACATGGCCCTTAAACCTTTGGAGTTGTTAGAAACACATGCTTTGGGGCAGGACATATCTGGATTTGAATATCAGTGTGCCATTTACTAGTGTGGCTCTGGGTAGGTTATTTGTGGTTCCCTAGTTCCTTGAATTGGACGTAAGACCTATCTCCTCACATTATTGTAAGATTGAAATAAGATGACATTTGAAACATACCTGGCTCATGGAGAGTACTCAAATAACTATTGGCTAATTTCCCCTCTGCTGCTTTCTCATAATTCTTATCACACATTGCCTCATATTAAGTAGTATCTGTGTTACGTCTTATATTTACCCCTCATTAGACAATAACCTCCTCAATGGTTGGGATGGCAGCTCACTCATTTTTATGTCCCCTGGACTCTCCTACATAGTGCCTTAGAAAGAGTGGGCACTTGGAAACTATATATTGAATGTTATTTTTTCTAACTCAGCATATACTCAGCAATTTAGTGAAATAAAACCATAGTCAAAATGCCCAGGGATGTCTCTTTTCTCGAGTAGGTGGGCTGCTTTTATTTTTAGAAGTGTCTTTCTGAGCATTCACTTAGACTAATGGCCTTTTACTTCAGGCAAGCAATCTTCCCAGGTTAGATTGGACTATCTGTTTTCACAATTCAGATGAGGCTTTGCTTTTGTCCTGAGTTTGTGACATGCATGTTTAGATGAGTCCAAAGAGTAAAGCAGCCAAACTATTCCACCTTTTGTCAACTGAACATTCATTACCTACACTGGCAGATTTCTAGCATGACTGACTATATACATGACTCTACATATGACTATATATGTATGTATATGAAACATATAAATGTAGTTTGTATAGTCTTTTATGTATAAAATATATTTTAGAGAAACCTAAATGTGTCCAAAATTATCTGATCCAAGAAAAACATTTTTAAATTCTACAGGGATAAAATAAATGGCAATTATATAAATACTTCGAAGAGACAAAATGAAATGAAAAAATCAGTCACATTTAACTATGCTTTGTGCATTTTACCTTGGAAAATATGTAAGTAAATTATATTAGACTTGAATATTCATAAATTGAATACAACTTTCCTTTCCTTTACCTTTCTCTTTGGCTCCTTGTCCTTAGAAAACCTCCATTTTCTCATCTCACAGAGCTGTTTTAGGGATTAAATGAGAAAAGTATACACAATCCCCAACACAGTGACTGCTACACATTACAAACTCAAGGTGGAATAGTTTGACTGCTTTACTCTTTGGACTCATCTAATGTGGCAGGCTGTATTGCTGTTTATGGCATGCATAAGCCTGAGCCTTCTTTTGAGTACAAAAAAGAAAAAAAAGGAAGTGCTCAGGAAAAATCCAGCCAGGAACTTCCCAATCCCTTCTTTCTGATCCCACAGACATTCTAAATATCTTTGCGTTGACATAGTGTAAGTATTCAGGTACCAGCAAAAAGCTAGCAAGATTATTACCTTGAAACAAACAAAGATACCATCTTGGGAGAAAAAAGCAAGGAAGTGATTGCCAAGGTTGGTGGAGGCACTCTGGGAACTTCTAAGAGCTACAGACAAAGATATCACCTTGGTAGGATGAGGTGGCTCATGCCTATAATCCCAACACTTTGGGAGGCCTAGGTGGGCGAATCACTTGAGATCAGGAGTTCAAAACCAGCCTGGCCTCGTCTCTACTGAAACCTTGTCTCTACTAAAAATACAAAAATTAGCTGGCTGCGGTGATGCATGCCTGTATAGTCCCAGCTACTTGGGAGGCTGAGGCAGGAGAATCGCTTGACCCCAGGAGGTGGAGGTTGCAGTGAGCCAAGATCGCATCGCTGCACTCCAGCCTGGGCAACAGAGTGAGACTCTGTTTTAATTTAAAAAAAAAAAAAAAAAAAAAAAAGAGCTCAGAAGATTTCTAGAAACCAGGAGCTGGCAGTATTCTAGATCTGGGTTGTGGCTACATGGTTTCACTTTATAATGTTAATGTTTTATGTACTTTGCTGTATGTGGGCCATATTTCACAATGAAAAGATTTTAAATGAGGGGTGTGTGTGTGTATGTGTGTGTGTGTGTGTTTCTTGAGAAAAAAAAACCTTCTTGGATTTTTAGAGTGTTTTTTGCTTCTCAGAAAGCTTTAAATCAGGTGATACACTGTGAATCAAGTAGGACTTCCTCTATTTGATACAAAGATGCTAAAAGACGTACCTGAGGTTACATTCAGCTAGTTCCTGTTAGAGCCTAGGGTTTAGGACTAAGATGTCCTAAGGTTAGAGCTCTATTTACTTCTCCAAACTTTCTTCCAAACCAAGATGTGTACTTTATACCATATTAATATTATGCAAACTAATATCTTAAATAATTTTAAAATTATGAAATATTTCAATCATATAAACAAGTATAGAAAATATAAGGAAAACCACATATATAATCTTATTTGCTTACCCAATTTGCCTCAAACTTTGAAAAAAATAGTAACATTTTACATATATCTTAGACTCGGTATACCTCTCCTAGCTTTCTTCACAAATTTCAGAGTCTGTGAGTTTAAAAAATAATTTTCCACATATGTAGGTATCCATAAACAATGCACAATATTCTTTCCCAGGGTATACAATTTTATTTAAATTGTGTTGTATTACAATTATAATATTCTCCTGCAACTTTGTTGTTTTGGTTAGTTTTGACTCAAAATTAGTTTTTTTCTAGTTACCATGTTAATTCATGTAATTTCTAGATAGTATTCCTTGCCGGAATATATAGAGTCATTTTAAAATGTATTTGCTTAGATTGTATCTAAGAAAGAAGACTTAGGTTGTATCTATTATTTTGCTACCAAACAAGACTGATGAAAACATTCTTATAGAAGAGGGATTGGCAAATTACAACTAATGGACCAAATCGAGCCTGCCACCTATTTTTTGTGTGATATGGTCCATGAGCTAAGAATGGTTTCCACTTTTTTTTTTTTTTTTTTGCAATAGAGTATTGCTCTGTCACCTAGGCTGAAGTGCAGTGGCTAAATCTCAGCTCACTGCAGCCTCGACCTCCCAGGCCCAAGCCATCCTCCCACCTTAGCCACCCTAGTAGCTGAGACTACAGGTGCCTGCCACCATGCCCTGCTAATTTTTTGTGTTTTTGTAAAGGTGGGGGTCTCACCATGTTGCCCAGGCGGTTCTTGAACTCCTGAGCTCAAGTAATTCACCTGCCTCAGCCTCCCAAAGTGCTGGGTTTACAACTGTGAGCCACTGCACCTGGCTGGTTTTTGCATTTTTATATGGTTAAAAAAAATTCAAAAGAAAAATAACATTTTGTGACACATGAAAGTTATATGAAAATCAAGTCCCAGTGTCCATAAACTTTAATTGGAACACAGCAATACCTATTTATATACAAACTATCTAAAACATTCACAGCAGAGCTGAGTAGTTGTGCTAGAGATCATGTAGTCCATAAAGCCTAAAATATTTGCCACCCAGCCCTTTACAAAAATAAAGTTTACTGACCCCTATTATACAGGTCTCTTGATCTATATATGTAAGAGTTCCTCCAGTATACATTTCCAGGAGCTGGAAATGTATCCTGGACCTTAGGGTACTAGAATCTTCAACCTTACCTGAGGCAGTCCAATTGGTCTCCCGATAATTATTTCAGTTCACACTACCACAAGCAATATATGAGAATTCCTGTTGATTTACTTGGTAATCCTTAATGTTACCATATTCTTAAGTTTGTGCCAGTCTGATTGGTATGAAACAGTATTGCATTATGATTTTTATTTGCATTTCCATGATTACTTAGGAGGACAACCATTTTTTCCACAGGTTTACTGTCAATTGCCTATTCATAAACTTTTCTAATTTTCCTGTTAGGTTATCATCTTCTTACTGATTTTCAATAATTATTTTTGCATTATGGAAACTAATTCTTTCAGGATTATGTTGGTTACTAATATCTTTTATGTTTTTGAGTCTGATCTTCTAACCTTGTTTGTGGTGTCTTGTGTACAAATATGTATTTGAATATAGTCAAATTTGTCAGTTTTTTCTTTATGAATTGTATATATTTTTTCCTTTTTATTTATTTATTTCTTTTTTTTTTTCTTTTCTGAGATGGAGTCATGCTCTGTCACCCAGGCTGGAATGCAGTGGCATGATCTCGGCTCACTGCCTCCCCACCTCCCAGGTTCAAGTGATTCTCCCGCCTCAGCCTCCCCAGTAGCTGGGATTACAGGTGCGCACCACCATGTCCAGCTAATTTTTGTATTTTTAGTAGAGATGGGGTTTCACCATATTGGACAGGATGGCCTCAAACTCCTGAGCTCACGTAATACACTCGCCCTGGCCTCCCAAAGTGCTGGGATTATAGGGGTGAGCCACCACACCTAGCCAATATTTTTTCTTATCTAAACATTATTCTTGGCCAGATGCAGTGGCTCATGCCTGTAATCCCAGCACTTTGGGAGGTCAAGGCAGGCAGATTGCTTGAGGTCAGGAGACCAGCCTGGCCAACATGGTGAAATCCCATCTCTACTAATAATACAAAAAATTAGCCAGGCGTGGTGCACATGCCTGTAATCCCAGCTACTCAGGAGGCTGAGGCTGCAGTGGTTGCAGTGAGCTGAGATTGCACCACTGTACTCCAGCCTGGGTGACAGAGTGAGACTCCAGCTCAAAAAAATAATAATAATAATTAAAAAGCCAGGCGCAGTGACTCATGCCTGTAATCACAGCACTTTGGGATGTAGAGGCGGGAGGATCACCTCAGGTCAGGAGTTTGAGACCAGCCTGGCCAACATGGTGAAACCTCACCTCTTATAAAAAAAATTTTGATTCTAATGCTATAAAGATATTCCTCTATGTTTTCTTCTAAAACATTTGTGAAGTGATAACAAGCACTTATCAAACTGCCTAGGTCAAGATGAATAGAGGACAGTTACTTACTTCAACTCCTACCTGTGCCACCAGAGCATGGAGTAATTCTAGCCAGCAAAGGAGGGTATTGCAAGAGAGAGTAAACAAGATAATAAATTAAAAATATATATATACTGATGACCTTGACTAGGGGAGTGGGTGGAAGTACAAGCTGGAGGTGCAAATCATAGAGGTGGAATGTTCAGTTAATGGGAGATAGGAAGTGAAAATGAAATCATTCTTTCAATAAGCCTGGTCATGAAGGAAATGAAAGCTGTAGAAGCAGATATAAAGTAAAAGAGACCTTGTTGTTGTCGTTGTTGTTGTTGGCAGAAAAACTTGAGCATGATTATATGCTGATGGCAAAAAGTAGAGCAGAGACTGAAGATTCAGGAATGAGGGGAGATCATAGATGGAGCCACGTTCCTGAGGAGGTGGGATGGAGATTGGATGACAGGGGAAATGTACACCACCCTGGGATACGTCTCCTTCTTTCCTTTGCCTCTCAAAAAGCTATACATTCTTTATTAAGACCACCTGGTATTGGCACAAAAGATAGACAAATAGATTAATAGAACCAAAAGGGCACCTGATTTATGACAAGATAGCACTAAAGGGCAATAGGGAAAGGGCAATTCCTTCAATAAACAATATTAGTGGCCGGGTGCAGTGGCTCACACCTGTAATCCCAGCACTTTGGGAGGCTGAGGTGGGTGGATCACCTGAGGTCAGGAGTTCAAGACCAGCCTGGCCAACATGGTGAAACCCTGTTTCTACTAAAAATACAAAAAGATCAGCAGGGTGTAGTGGCACGTGCCTGTAATCCCAGCTATTCAGGAGGCTGAGGCAGAAGAATCACTTGAACCCTAGAGGCGGAGGTTGTGGTAAGCTGAGATGGGGCAACTGCACTCCAACCTGGGCGACAGAGCAAGCCTCCGTCTCAAAAAACAAACAAACAAAAACAATATTGGCTCACCTGTGTAACTGTTTGTAGAAATTTTGATTTCTACCTCATGCAATACCTGAAAGTCATTTCCAAATAGAATGTGTATCTAAAGATAAAAGGTATTAAAGCTTCTAGACAATAATAACATAAGAAAATATCTTAGTGACTTTGAAGTAGGGAATGTTTCCTTAGACTGAAAGCAAAAAGTATTAACTATTGATAAGGAAAAGATTAGCTACATTAAAATTGGGAATTTATGTTCCTTCCAAAAAAAATCACCATTAAGATGGAAAGGCAAGCTCAAGAGTAGAAGATATTTGTAATACATATAACCAACAAAGGATACAGATATAAAGAATTCTGGAAAATTAATAAGAAAAAGACAACTGAATAGAAAAATAGGCAAAACACCTGAATAGGCACTTTACAGAAGATATCCAAATGGCCAATACACATATGAAAAAGTCTCATTGTCACTGGTCATCAGTGAAATGCATATTAAAACTATCTTAAAATACTGGTAACCCAGGGTTGGCAGAGATGTGGAGTATTCTAATTTTCATACAATTCTATTAAGAGTATAAATTGATGCAACCACTTTGAAAACTGTTTGTCAGTATCTGTTAAAGCTGAATGTACACATACTCTGTGATCCAGCAACCCCACATTTATATTTACACATGCTTATTCATAGAAGCATTGTTCCTAATAACCCACGTATCTTGTCTTCAGCAAGAGAATTAACAAATTAATTAAGAAATATGTATACAGGCCAGGAGCGGTGGCTCATGCCTGTAATCCCAGCACTTTGGTAAGCTGAGGCAAACAGATCACGAGGTCAGGAGATCAAGACCAGCCTGACCACCACAGTGAAACCCTGTCTCTACTAAAAATGCAAAAATTAGCTGGGTGTGGTGGCGCATGCCTGTAGTCCTAGCTACTTGGGAGGTTGAGGCAGGAGAATCACTTGAACCTGGGAGGCAGAAGTTGCAGTGAGCCAGGATAGTGCCACTGCACTCTAGCATGGCAAAAGACTGAGACTCCATCTCAAAAAAAAAAAAAAAAAAAAAAAAAGAAATATGTATACAATACCACAACAACACAGATGAATCACACAAACATAACATTGAGTAAAAGAAGCCAAACACAAAAGAATCTTTCTGCCCCATTTTTATGACGTTCAAAAACTAGTCTACTGTGCAAAAATAGTCTACTGTGTTGGAAATCAGAATAGCCATTATCTTTTAATGAGGAGTGTAGAAAATGACTAGGCAAAAGGTGGGCTTCTGGAATTGTGATATTCAATCTATTTAACTATGTGGTAGTTACACTGGTGTGTTTGTGTGTTTATTCTTCAATAATTTGTCAAGCTATATATTTCTGATTTGTGCAGTTTTCTATATATGTGTTAAACTTCGATTACAATGTTCATTGTGAAAAATTAAAGCTATCCATTGTCATAAACAGTGTCATCCACATAAACATTTTGTATTTTTCTATTTACCTTACTTATATATCTAGTCATTTCTCTATTAATCTTGTTCTTCTAATTGCAAGTATGAGATTAGAGGATGAGTGTTACTTGTCTTCTGATTTTCTGTGGGTCTTTGCACACAGCAGGTGTTTAATAAATGTTTACTGAATTGAAATTTTAAAACAACATATTGGAACCCTCTCTGGGAAGTTTTAGGCAAACATGTTACCAATTACTGCTGATTCATCCTTCTTCACCAACTGATCTCTCCTTTATAATGTCCTGCCATGAGATGAGCATCCACAAACACTAAATAATCTATTACTGTTGCTTTGGAACATAACTCTTTTGAAGAAGTTTCTCTAAGTTTTGTAAATTTTTTTCTGGGTCATGGACTGGTGGGTATATATGATCTATGGGTATAATTTGTCCGTATACAGAAGTCAGGGACAGAAGCAAAATAATTTTTAATTGTCAGAATATTAAATATGTATCTAAATGCTCTACTGAAAAGCCAAACTGTCTGTTCACTAGAATAAATATCTTTTATTCTTCACTTAAAAAGATGTTCCTATCCGCACTGCACCACAAGGCCATCTGCTCTAAGCTATTTCTTCTAGTAAGAGTAAAAATGTGATGGATACATCTATCTCTCTTTTTCTAGGCCTATGGTTATCATATGTTGCATGTGTTTGCAGGAAGTCTGATGTTGGATAAGAGTAGCATTTGTGACCACAAACTATGGCTAAGATAAGAAGCTTCTGTAACATGTTGCATACACAAAACAAAATAAAACAAACAAACAAACAAACAAACAAAAAACAAGATAAAATAGGAAGCTTCGGCTGGGCACTGTGGCTCACACTTCTAATCCCAGCACTTTGGGAGGCTGAGGCAGACAGATCATGAGGTCAGGAAATTGAGACCATCCTGGCTAACATGGTGAAACCCCATCTCTACTAAAAATGCAAAAAATAGCTGGGCATGGTGGCACATGCCTGTAGTCCCAGCTACTCTGGAGACTGAGGCAGGAGAATCATTGAACCCGAGAGGCAGAGGTTGCAGTGAGCCAAGATTGTCCACTGCACTCCAGCCTGGGTGACAGTGAGACTCCGTCTCTGCAGAAAGGAAAAGGAGAAGTTGGCCTCAAATACAACTTATCCTAATCAATTGACCAAATCAGGTTTTGTTAATTATGTTGCTGGCAGCAACTTTTTATGCAACCTGGCCCTCTAAGAGAGTCCTCTCACTTTTACTGGAGTGTGGGTTATGTGACTTTTTCTGAGCTCCCTCACCCTCTGGGGAAACAACACTGAACTGTAATTTTCTCTTTATTGGTCCATCTCCCCCTCTAGATCATGAGGATCTTGGGGATCATGTCTTTTAAAAAATATCTCGAATTCCTAGCATTATACCTGGAACAAAGTTGGCATTTACTAAAATTACATATTACAAATGCAAGTATTAACTGCAGACTTGATCTGTCACATTCCTAACTTAAACCAGGCTCCATTGTTAATATTTAGCCATGCCTGGAGGTTAACTATTAACTCACAAATCTGAATTTTTAGTGAGGTGTTTAATAGTAGAATTAAACTGAATATCTCGGAAGCAGAACATGAGAGGGTACTGACTGCTAATCATATAAAATTAGACTTATGTTTTGGCAATATGAAAACCAGATACCCTGAGGAATTCTCTTAGAACAGAACATCATGGGGGGAAAGATACATAAGTATTATTTAAAAGTCTCTATGAATGCAGAGCTGATCTGGCAAGAAAGCTACCTCCAGATAGATAATGAACATTGGAGATGAGATATGCCTGAAGCATCTGACAGTCTCTGGTGGCATGAAGCTTTTGGTTTTAACTAACTGCATGTAAGAATCAGGAGACAAAATTGAAGGCTTGCAGAATGTGAGAAGTCAAAATAAAACCTTGGCATAATCTGAGACTCTAAAATGCATCATTTTAGTGTAAGGGTGAAATTGGGGGAAACTCTCACCACATAGTAGAAGATAATTAGGAAACATGTCAATCTCTGCCTTATTTATAAATAGAATGGGAAAAAAATGTTCTCTTGAGTATGGGTTCCAGGACTGAATTCATACTAGATAAACTACATTTCTAGTTTAAAGTGCCACCAGGTTGACAGTGACTATGTTTAAAAAATAAGTGGGTATCAAGGCTATGCCCAAGGAACAACAGACAATAAAAAATTATCAAGTAGATAGATCTAGTAAAAAAAAGTTAAAGACAACATCTAGAAATAAGATGTGAAATTAAGATCAGAAACTCAATGATCAGATTAAAATATCAAATTATCCATAATTAAAAGGAGAATTACTAAAATAGAAATTAGAATGAAAAAAAGTACACAGAATGTAGCACAAAGATATTAAAACTTATATAAAAGAGAGGTTATACAACCTGAAGAATAAAGTGAGAAGTCAAAAATACATTTTTAGAATATAGTTGTATTAGTCTGCTAGGACTGCCATAATGAAATACCACAGACTGGGTGTCTTAAACAACAGAAATGTTCTCACAGTTCCAAAGGCTAGAAGTCCAAGATCAAGGTGTTGTCAAGGAGGTTGGTTTCTGGTGAGGCTTCTCTAGAATATAGACAAGCTGCCTTCTCATTGTGCCCTCACATGCCCTTTCCTCTGTTCATGTGGAGGGATTGGAGGGAGAGTGGGCACAAGCATTCTCTGGTCTCTCTTATTCGTCTTATAAGGACACCTGTGCTATTGGATGAGGCCCCACTCTTATGTCTTCATTTAACCTTAATTATTAGACCTTCCTAAAAGCCTATTACCAAAATTCAGTCTATAGCAATAGGCAAAGCTAGATAGAACAGAAAAAAGACAATATTTAAAGACATGATTAAAAACTGATGTTCAACAAACTTAAGAAACTTAAAGCTGTATAAATGAAAAGAAATACTTGCTTTGATACATCATACTGAAACAATAGAATACCAAAGACAAAAAGAAGATTAAGAACAAATAATGAAGACAGATTATCTACAAAGGAAGCATTATTAGGACAGACAACTTATTATCACTTTCAATGGAAGTAAAAAATAATGGTATAATATCTTCAAAATTCACTGCCAAAAAAAAAAAAAATGAAGCTTGGTTGTGGTGGCTCATGCCTGTAATACCAACACTTTCGGAGTCAGAGGTTGAAGGATTGTTTAAATCCAGTAGCTCAAGACCAGCCTAAGCAAAACAGTGAGACCCCATCTCTAAAACAAACTTAGCTGAGCATCATAGTTTGTGCCTGTGATCTTACTTAGTCCTGAGGCTGAAGTAGGAGGCTCCCTTAAGCCCAGGGGTTCAAGGCTGCAGTGAATTAGGATCTCACAATTGCACTCCAGCCTGGGTGACAAGAGTTAAACTCTGACTCCAATTTCAAAAAAAATTAAAGTATAAAACTCACAGGTCTTATAAAACAATTTTACAAAGGAGGATGAGAAAGAAATCATATATCAACACAAGAGAACTCCATCAAACCACAAAGACAAACAGAAAAAAAAAAGAGGGAACAAAGATTCTAGGAAGCAACTAGATAATAACATTATGACAGGACTAAAGCTTCAAAATCAATATTAAACTTGAAAATAGTTGATTAAATGCTCCACTTCAAAGATATAACTGGCAGAATGGACTAAAAGAATTTCACAACTTGAATCTTCAAGGTCAGTATTACACCGATATCAAAACCAAAGACACATCAAAAAAAGAAAACTGTAGGCCAATATCAATGAAAAATATTGATGTACAAATTCTCAGCAAAACTCTAGCAAACTGAATTCAACAACACACTACAAAGCTCATTCATTATGACCAAGTGGAATTTATTCCTGGGATCTAAGGATGGTTCAACATATGCAAATCAATTAATGTGATACTTTATAGCAACAGAATGAAGTACAAAAACCATATGATCATTTCAATTGATACCACAAAAGCATTTAATAAAATTCAACATCCCTTTATGATAAAAACCCTAAAAAATCCCTGTCTATAGAAGGAATATACCCCAGCAAAAAAGAGCCACATATGACAGACCTACAGTTAGTATCATACTGAATGGGGAGAAACTGAAATCCTTTCTTCTAAGATGTAGAACTGACAAATATGCCCATTTTCACCACTATTATTCAACATAATACTGAAAGTCCTACCTAGAGCAATCAGACAAGAGAACAAAATAAAAGGCATAAAAACTGGGAAGGAAGAAGTCAAATTATCCTTTTTGTGGATGAGGTGACCTTATATTTGGAAAAACCTAAAGACTCCACCAAAAAAAAAAAACTATTAGAACTGATGAATAAATTCAGTAAAGTTGCAGGACACAAAATCAACATGCAAAATCAGTAGCCTTTCTATATGCCAACAGCAAACAATCTGAAATAGAAATAAATAAAGTAATCCCATTTACAACAGATATAAATAAAATAAAAGAGCTAGGAATTAAATTAACCAAAAAAGTGAAAAGGCTTTACAATGAAAACTATGAAACACAATGCAAAATTGAAGAAGACGCATAAAATTGGTAAGATATTCCATGTTCATGAAAGGGAAAAATCAATATTGTTGAAAATGGTCATACTACCCAAATCAATCTACAGATTTAATGCAATTACTATCAAAAGGCATTGTTTGCAGTAATAGAAAAAAATCACAAAATTTATATGAAACCACACACACACACACACAAAAACTCAGAATAGCTAAAGCTATCCTAGGCAAAAACAGTAAAACCAGAGAATTTATATTACCTGCCTTTAAATTATACTATAGAGCTATCATCACCAAAACAGCATAGAACTGGCATAAAAACAGACAGATCAGTGGAACAGAATAAAGAACCAGAGAAAAATACATACATCTACAGTGAACTCATTTTTGACAAAGATGCTAAAAACATACATTGGGAAAAGGACAGTCTCTTCAATAAATGGTCCTGGGAATATTAGATACCCACATGTAAATGAACGAAACTTACCCCTATCTCTCACAGTACATAAAAATCAAACCCAAATGGGTTGAAGACTTAAATCTAAGAGCTCAAACTATAAAACAACTATGAGAAAACATTTGGGACACTCCCCAGGACATTGAACTGAGCAAAGATTTATTGAATGGGGCTTCTGCCCCACAAGCACAGGCTACTAAAGAAAAAATGGACAAATGGGATCAAATCAGGTTAAAAAGCTTCTTCACAGCAAAGGAAGCAATAAACAAAGTGAAGATACAATCCACAGAATGGGAGAAGATATTTGCAAACTATCCATCTGACAAGAAATTAATAACTAGAATATATAAGGAGCTCAAACAACACTACAGGAAAAAAAAAAACAATAATCCAATTAAAAATCAGCAAAAGACCTGAATAGACATTTCTCAAAAGAAGATACACAAATGTCAAACAGTTATATAAAAAAGTGCTCAACATCACTGATCATAGGAGAAATCCAAATCAAAACTACAATGAGATATCATCTCACCCCAGTTAAAATGGCTTCTATTCAAAAGACAGGCAATAATACATGCTAGTGAGGATGTGGAGAAAAGGGAACTCTTGTACCCTGTTGGTAGGAATGTAAATTCATACAGCCACTATGGAGAACAGTTTGAACGTTCCCCCAAAAAAGCTAAAAATAGAGCTACCATACAACCCAGCAATCCCATTCCTAGGTATATATCCAAAGGAAAGGAAATCAGTATATCAAAGAGATACCTGTACTCTCATGTTTATTGCAGCCCTGTTCACAATAGCCAAGATTTGGAAGTAGGCTAAGTGTTCATAGACAGATGAATGGATAAACAAAATATGGTACATATACCCAGAGTACAATTCAGCCATAAAAAAATGAGATCTTGTCATTTGCAACAACATGGATGGAACTGGAGTCATTATGTTAAGTGAAATAATACTTGCATGGAAAGACAAACTTTGCAAATTTTCACTCATTTGGGAGAGCTAAAATTTAAAACAATTGAACTAATAAAGTTAGAGAATAGAAGGATGGTTAACAAAGGCTGGTGGGGAGGGTGAATAGGAAGTAGGGTAATGGGTACAAAATATTAGAATAAATAAGACCTAGTATTTCTACAATTGTTATAATAAGACCTAATTGTTTCTAATAATTAGAAAGAAGAAATAAGATCTATTTGCTAGCACAACAGGGTAACTGACTATAGACAAAAATAATTTCATTGTACATTTAAAAATAACTGAAAGAGTATAATTGGATTGTTTGTAACACAAAGGATAAATGCTTGAGGTAATGGATACCCCATTTGCTCTGACGTGATTGTTACATGTTACATGTCTGTATCAAAACATCTCATGTAACCCATAAATATGTACGGCTACTATGTGCCCACAAAATCTTTTTTTTAAAAAATGAGTCAACAATATGCTCCTTACAAGCACTCTCCTTATTGGTGAAGACACAGACTGAAGGTAAAGGGATGGAAAAAGATAATGCACACAAACAGAAAGCAAAATTGAGCAGGAGAAGTTATATCAGATAAAATAGACTTTAAACCAATATCAGTTTTAAGAAAAGGTAAATTCATTATATAATGAGAAAGGGATTAATTCAAAAAGAAGATGTAACAATTCCAAACAAGTATGTACCCAACCACTGACTGGAGCACTCATATTCACAAAACAAACATTACTTAACCCAAATAAAGACATAGACAACAATACAATCATAGTGGTTGGGGGGCCTCAACATTCCACCCACAGCACTAAACAGATCACTGAGACAGAAAATCAACAAAGAAACACTGGGTCTAAAATTTAGACCTAAAGGACCTAACAGACATTTACAAAACATTCTACCCAACAGCAGAATATACATACTTCTGATCAGCACATGGAACATTCTCCAAGATAGATGGTTTATCAGGTCAAAAACAGGTCTCAATAAATTTTCAAAAATCAAAATCATACCAACTATTTTCTGAGAACACAGTGGAATAAAACCAGAAGTTAATGCCAAGAGGAGCTCTCAAACTTATACAAATATATGGAAATAAAACAACGTATTTCTGAATGATTTTTGGGCAAATGACAAAATTAAGATGAAAATTGAATTTTTTTTTTGAAACAAGTGAAAATGGAGACACAAAATTTCAAAACCTCTGGGATATACCAGAAGCAGTCCTAAGAGAGAATTTATAGTGTTAAATGCCTAAGCCAAAAGAATAGAAAGACCACAGATTAACAAACTAACATCACACCTCAAGGAGCTAGAAAAACAAGAACAAACCAAACACAAAGCTAGCAGAAAAGAAGAACTAACAAAGATCAGAGCAGAACTAAATCAAATTGAGAACAAAATACAATCAATGAAACAAAAAGTTGCTTCTTTGTAGTGATAAAATTGATAGGCTAGCTAGACTAACCAAGAAGAGAGAAGATCTAAATAAACATAATCAGAAATGAAAAAGGAGTCATTACAATTGATACTACAGAAATACAAAACAGCTTCTCAGAGACTACTAAGAACAGCTATACACCCACAAACTAGAAAACCTAGGAGAAACTGATAAATTCTTGCAAACATACCCCAAGATTGAACCACAAATAGAAATCCTGAACAGACTAATAATGACTAGTGAGACTGAATCAGTAACAAAAAAATCTCCCCAAAACAGCAAAAATCCCAGGATGAAATGGACTCACAGCTGAATTCTACTCTATAAAAAAAATTCCCGGTACCAGTCCTCCTGAAACTCTTCCAAAAACATGAGGAGGAAGAAATTCTCTCTGATTCTACAAAGCCAGCAACATCCTGATACCAAAGCCAGACAAGGACACAACAGAAAAAGAAAACTAGAAACTAATATCCCTCATGAACAAAGATGCAAACGTCCTCAGTAAAATACTAGCAAACTGAATCCAACAGCACAGCAAAAAGATAATCCACCACGATCAAGTGGGTCTTATTCTAGGGATGCAAGGATGGTTCAACCTTTGCAAATCAATAAATGTGAGTCACCACATAAACAGAATTAAAAACAAAAACTATCTCAATTGATGCATAAAAAAGCATCTGATAAAGTTCAGTATCTCTTCATAATAAAAGGCCCTCAACAAATAAGGTGTAGAAGGAACATACCTCAAAATAATAAAAGCCATCTATGACAAACTCACAGCTACATCATACTGAATGGGCACAACTTGGAAGCATTCCCCCTAAGAACCAAAACAAGATAAGGATGCCCACTTTCACCACTCCTATTCAACATAGTATTGGAAGTTTTAGCAAGAGCAATCAGGCAAGATAAAGAAATAAAAGGCATCCAAATTGGAAAAGAGAAAGTCAAATTATCTGTTTCCTGAGTATATAATCTTATACCTAGAAACACCTAAAGAGTCCTCCAAAAGACTCCTAAAGTTGATGAACGAATTCAGTACAGTTTCAGGATACAAAGTCAAGGTATAAAAATCAGTAGCATATCTATACACCAATAACAACCAAGCTCAGAGCCAAATCAAAAAGTCAAATCCATTTATAATAGCTACCAAAACGAAAAACAAAAAACCCCACCTAGGAATATATTTAACCGAGGTGAAAGATCTCTACAAGGAAAACTACAAAACACTAAAGAAAGAAATTGTAGATGACACAAACAAACAGAAAAACATTTCATGCTTATGGATCACAAGAGTCAACATTGTTAAAATGACCATACTGCCCAAAGCAATCTACAAATTCAATTCAATCCTATCAAAATACCAATGTCATTTTTTGAAGAATTAGAAAAACAATCCTACAGTTCATATGGAACCAAAAAAACAGCCCAAATAGCCAAAACAATCCTAAGCAAAGAACAAAGTTGGAGGCCTCACATTACCTGACTTCAAATTATATTACAGGGCCATAGTAACCAAAACAGCATGGTGCTGGTATAAAAATAGACATATAGAAGAGAGAGATCCAAGATGGCCGACTACCAGCAGCTTATGATTGTAGCTTCCAGAGAAAGCGCACAGAATGAGAGGACGCCACATTTTTAGATGAATTTTTGTTGCTTATGGACTAGAAGATTCCCAGCGGAGAAGCCCCACGGGTCGCCAGCACGACTCTTGTGGCCGGCATGGCGGTTTTTCCGGCGCTTCAGGGCGGCGGTTGTCGGTGCAGAGTAAACAGGACTAGCTTCCCTTTTGATTGACGTTTGGATCTCTGGGAAGGCACAGTTGCCTATTTACATGATTGAAATAAGGATTCAAGAGGGAAGCCAGACCAGAGATCCCCGAGCAGAAAAGCACCACGAATCTTAATGCCGCGGTTTTAGCCGGCACAGTGGGTTGCTCAGATTTCGGCATTGGGAATCAACAATTTGGACGTCCAATCAGAGACCTAAATTGAAAGTTGGCAATTATAGAGACAACAGGTGGATAAAATTACAATGACGGGAAGAAACCAGCGTAAAAAAGCTGAGAATACCCAGAAGCAGAATGCTTCTCCTTCTACAGGGGATCACAGTTCTTCACCATCAAGGAAACAAGGCCTGATGGAGAACGAGTGCGTACCAATAACAGAGATGGGCTTCAGAAGGTGGATAATAAGGAACTTTTGTGAGCTAAAAGAACATGTTCTAGCCCAATGTAAAGAAACTAAGAACCTTGAAAAAAGGTTTGACGAAATCCTAATGAAAATAGGCAATTTAGAAATGAATATAAGTGAATTATTGGAACTGAAGAACACAATAAGAGAACTTCGTGAAGTATGCACAGGTTTTAACAGTCGAATTGATCAAGCAGAAGAAAGGATATCAGAGGTCGAAAATCTACTTAATGAAATGAAACGCGAAGACAGGATTCGAGAAGAAAAAGTAAAAAGGAATGAGCAAAATCTCCAGGAAATATGGGACTATGTGAAAAGAACTAATTTACGACTGATCGGTGTACCTGAATGTCATGAAGAGAATGAATCCAAGTTGGAAAATATTTTTCAGGATATTATTAAGGAAAACTTTCCTAACCTAGTAAGGCAGGACAATATTCAACTCCAGGTAATCCAGAGAACGCCACAAAGATATTCCTCAAGTAGACCAACTCCAAGACATATAATTGCTAGATTCACTAGGGTTGAAATGAAGGAGAAAATTCTAAGGGCAGCTAGAGAGAAAGGTCAGATTACCTATAAAGGGAAGCCTATCAGACTCACAGCAGACCTCTCAGCAGAAACCCTACAATCTAGAAGAGAGTGGGGGTCAATATTCAATATTCTCAAAGAAAAGAATTTTCAACCCAGAATCTCATGTCCTGCCAAACTAAACTTTATAAACGAAGGAAAAATAAAATTTTTTGCGAACAAACAAGCACTCAGAGATTTTATCACCACCAGGCCGGCTTTACAAGATCTTCTGAAAGAAGCACTACAAACAGAAAGGAACAACCAGTATCAGTTACCTCAAAAATTCATCAAAATGTAAAGAGTATCTCCACAATGAAGAATTTACATCAAATAACGGGCAAAAAAGCCAGTTAGCATTAAATTACAATATTGAACTCACAAATATTAATATTAATCCTAAACTTAAATGGATACAATGCCCTAATTAAAGTCACAGACAGGCAAATTGAATAAAGAGTTAAAATCCATCAGTACGTAGTATCCAGTTCCAACTCACAACGATACACGAAGACTTAAAATAAACGGATGGAGGAAGGTTTACTAATGAAATGGAGAGGAAAAAAAAAAAACAGGAGTTGTAACTCTTGTCTCCAATAAAATAGACTTTAATAGTAATAAAAAGAAACAAAGAAGGATATTACATAATGGTAAAAGGATCAGTGTAACAATAGGAGTTAAAGATTATAAATATATATGTACCGAGAGAGATCCAAGATGGCCGATCACTAGCAGCTCAGGATTGCAGCTCCCAGTAAAAGCGGAAAGAGCCAGTGGACGCCACACTTACCGATAAATTTT